>JASVEL010000596.1:0-240541 GCA_032618575.1 Nicotiana noctiflora | reverse complement strand
AGTAAAAAACATCAAGGGTTGTCCAAACAAGAAGACTAGTAGCTGCTGAAATATTAGTGTTTAGAACAGCTAAAGGAGCAGCTACATTTGCAGCATTAGGTGCTCCTCCATTGAAACCTGACCAACCCATCCAAAGTAGCCCTGCTCCTGCAAGCATCAGCAATACATTGTTTGGTGGAAACCTTTCCCTATCACTCTTCAATCTTGGCCCAACCTGGGATCAATATATCCAACCATTTGAGTAAGAAAACAATAACAAACAAACTACAAACACATTGATTTCCCACGTCTATGGAGGATAAGATATACGCAGTCTTATCCCTATCCTAAAAGGGCAGAGAAATTGCTTCTGATAGACTCTTAAATGCGTAAAAGAGTAATGGCAAGAAAGATCAATAACACTAATTGGTAATATTTGGAACTTCAAAAGTCTATAAGACTATTCTTCCACATATATTGGAGGAACATATGTGGGAAACAAGAATAAGAGGAGGAGTAGATTTCGAATTGAACATAATCAATTGCTTTCAATTCAAACCATGTATACTTATATACAATTTTTTTTAAGTGTACACATACAATAGATCATGCTAGTGGTGGATGAAGATCAACTGAAGCATTTTTGGAGATATGTATGTATAAGTTCCCTAAAATTTCAAAAAATAACAAATTTTGAACATATTATTATCAAAATTAAATGTAATGAGTTTAGTAGTAGAACCTAAAATTGAACTCATCAAATATAATCTCTGAATCATTCCCACTCACAACAAACTAATCACTGCGACAATGAACAAATTGAGTTTAATTTTTGGATCTATTTGTCGTCAGAAAGTGTAATAACATGGTAAAACAGATTTTATAGAAGGAATGAAGGACAGAAAAATACCCAATAAGCAGCAGTGAATCCAGAAATTCCAGCAGAGAGATGAATGACATAACCACCAGAATAATCAATAACACCCCAATGATAAAGAAAACCACCACCCCAAAGGCTAAAAGCTCCAACGGTATAACAAAAGATAAGCCAAAGAGGAACAAAAGCCATCCAAGCTTTAATATTCATACGACCAAGAACAGAACCAGCTAATAAAATCATGGTAATTGCAGCAAAAGTGAAATGAAAATAAACATGTGCAGCCATAGGATAAAAAGGTTCAAGCATAGGAGATTCAATATTCCCATTGCTATCAAAGTGTGTTGTCTCAGGTACTCTTGCACGTCCGGTTAAGTACTTTTGGCCTAAAGCAGGAGCGCCTTTTGCCCAAAAGGGTAAAAGCTTATCGCCAAAAGCAATACGATAGCCAACTAAAACCCAACAGATAAGAACAGCTGCAAATGCATAAAGAGCCATGAAAGCTGAGTTAACTGCCCATTTTTTCTTTACTATGCTGGCGTAAAGGATCACAAGTCCGGGCATACTCTGAAGGCCAACAAGGGTAGCAGCGGTCATTTGCCACGCGTTGTCGCCTTTGTTTAGCCATGGAGGTACTGCAGGTAAGTCTGTTGCATATGCTCCTGGTATGGACATGGCTTTAGTTTCAGAGAGGTCTGTATAATTCTTGATCAAATTGATGCTGTTTATGTCTTTTCTTCTGTTTTATATACTATGGTATTCAACGTGTTGTTATGTGGAGAAACTAGAGTTGACCAAGTTTACACTTGTTGTTCATAAGTTTTTTTTATATCATTAGGCTACTCAAATTATTTTACAATAACGTGTAGAGTAGTAATTGTATTTATATCAATTTAATAATAATAATAATAACTTGTTATATTTGATTAAATTTCACGCATGGTATAAAATATGTTACGTTTGTTAGTGTATATAATTTTAATTCATTAGGACATGTTGATTTTCGATCCACGATCAAATTAGAGTATATATAGTTAAGCCAATAATAGTAACAACAATAATAACAACCCAGTATAATCCCACTAATGGGGTCTGGGAAGGGTAGTGTGTACGCAGATCTTACTCTTACCAAAGGTAGAGAGGCTGTTTCCAAACAGACCCTCGGCATTCTTCCCTCCAAGAACTCCTCACCTTTATTCTTGGGGTGACTCAAACTCACAACCTCTCGGTTGGAAGTGGGAGTTGCTTACCATGAGAGCAATCCCTCTTGTCTAAAGTTAAGCCAATAATTGTGTTTATAATTTTTACATTGTCATCAGAGTAACTTTTTCATTTTCCTTGAGTCGAGTGTATTTGTAAGTTGTATGTCTATTTTTACAAGGTAAGGGTAAGGTCTGCATATACTTTATTCTTTTCAAATCTCACTTGTGTGATTACAGTAAATCTGTTGTTGTTGTTGTAGTTAGGACCGAAAAAATTAGGTGTCATACGAAAGCTAGCAAAGAAAACCTTGAACGACGATAAATCAGATAACGAACGAGAAATAAACCAGAAGAGACATAAATATTTAACGTGGTTCACTCAATTGGCATACGTCCACGACGGAGATGAGCAATCCACTAAATAAAAGAGAGTACAAAATATCGAAAGAATAACCTGAGGAAGAGGCAAACACACGTGACACACTAACATTTGTCACGTAAAGTTCTTCCCCTATACACGACTCTCAAACCCCATATGGCTACACTGTGGATACTACTGAATGAGAAGGAAGGATCCTCAATTTATAGAAGTCCAAATATTTTCCTACAAGAAAAAGGACGACTAGCCAAATATGAGAGATTTATAATTTTCTTGTACAAGAAAGAAAACCTAATTAAGGTAAATATGTGTCCCTTTCCATCAACGGATAGGAAAAACAAATATTGCAAGAAAATCAGGACAACACCTAACAATTCTTCCTCCTGGCCTGAATTTTCTGACAAAATAAATTTAATCCACCTTCTTCACATAGCCTTCAACAGGTTGCATCTCTAAATCTCCACCGTAAAGTTTGTCTCAACATGCATAGCACATCGGTCAAATTTCACAGATCAAAATAATGATTATCGTCAAACATGTTGCAGCCAGAACTTAACCCGCCAAGATGAAACTCTCTTCAACCTCTCTCTAATACCACTTGCTCGGACCGAAAAAATCAAGTGTCATACAGAAACTAACAAAGAACACCTTGAAAGACGATAAATCGGATAACAAATGAGAAATATACCAAAAGTGACACAAGTATTTAACGTGATTCGATCAATTGACCTACGTCCACTGCAGAGATGAGTAATTCACGAAGAGGAAAACACAAGTGACACATTAACACTTGTCCCGTAAAGTTCTCCCCCTAAATACGACTCTCATGCCCTCTATGGATACATTGTGGATGTTATTGAATGAGAAGGAATGATATTTAATTTATAGAACTCCAAATATTTTTCTACAAGAAAAAGGACTAGCCAAATATGGGAGATTTATAATTTCTTTCTACAAGAAGGAAAAACTCAATTAAAGGTAATATTAAAAGCATGAAGGCCCTTAGGAAAATATTTTTCGCATTCTTACCCTTCAAAAATATAATTCACACTAGATAAAATAGTCATTTAATTATTCTTTTAATATTTAAGATTTTAAAATTAACTAAAATTTGAGTTATTAAAGTTTTCCTTATTAGAAGTTGGTAATATACCTGTATTAGGGAAAATTGTATACATAAATATATGGTGACGTGTCATGACACGTGAAATAGGCAGTGGGTCTTAAATGGTCCACGAATTGCAAACAGGCGTGGACAAAAAGAGATACGAGACAAGAGGATAAAAAGAGGTATGAGACAGGAGGCTAAAAAGACATACGAGATGAAAGGCTCAGAAGCTTCGTCCCTATTTAAGTTTAGCTACATACGAGCAACATGAAAAATAATGAACCTGGCTAAAGGAAAGGATACAAATACAGCATTTCAAGAGTAATAAATGCTGGAACATTTAAGAAATATTTACATTCAATGTCAATGATTATGTAATGTAGCATTTAATATTAATCTCCTTCTGAGTCAACAAAGCCTTTAAAGCCATATTCTCTTCAGTGACCTTGGACAACTTTTCCGAAAAGGAAGATTCTAGGCGCTCTTTTTCCTTCTTGTACTGGACTGAAGTAGCCTCAATCGTTGCTAGTTTAGAGGTTAGAGTTTGAACTTGCTTCTCCAATGTAATTTTTCTTTTCTCCAAATTTTCCATATCAATCTGTAAACTTTCAAATTAGCCATTCCAATTATTGGCCTCCAATTGAGAGCCACGGGTAGCTTCTTAGGCGCCATGAGCAGCCTTCTCTAAATCACGAGCCAGTTTCTCTAAAAGGGGGACTCGAGTCATAAGTTCAGTACTAATAAGATTGGCCTACTCAAATAAATAAGAAAAGAAGATAAGGTTAGGGCTCTTGAAGTGAAAAAACCTTAATAAAATAATAAACCTGAAAATGCCTTCAAGCTTGCATGCGCAATATCATTTAAGAGAGTCATACTACTATGACTCTCAAGTTTAGCCTTCTCAATAGGGCCAATCAAGGGCTTGAGCCACGTATCTGCTTATCAGACTTCCTTAAAAGAGTGTCGTTGGCAGGAACTTCAATGGTCACGCTCCTCATAGCAGAACCCCTACCTGAGGAACCCACTTTCGTATGACGAACAATGGGGGCAGAAACTATTAATGAAGGGGCAGAGGAGGAAGGTATGGAAGTAATGGATGATGAAGGCAAGGAAACGATCATAGGGATGGTAAAGGTAAAAAAAGACAGAGGAAGTTCTTTTAGGATTGGACCTATAGGACCGCTACTGAAACCACTAATAAAAAGCTGGTTTATAGATTCATGAGTATATAGAGGATGAGAGATATCGTTATCGGGAATGATCACCTGGGTAATAACAGGCTCAAAAAGAAGTCGGTTATGAGAGGCATCAGCCTCGTCTTTCGGGACGATACGCCTCCTTGCTCGTGGTCTTGATATCAGGGGACCATCGCCCTCTTCTTCAGAAGCATCTTCTACGAGAGATTTTCTTTTTTTTAGATCTCGGAGCCGTATCTTAAAATTCAGATCCCAAAAATATATCTTGATCACGAGATGCCAAGATAGCCTCTAGAGTAACTCCTCGAATGGCAAAACCTGAAGAAAAAGAATGTTAAAAGCCAGAGCAACAAGGATATAGATAAGTTGAAAACAAAAAACCTTACCATGATTACTTTCCAACCACAACGGGGAGAAATATTTCTCCATGATCTACCCTCCATCGGGGCAATCTTCAGTAACTTATCTACCCAACCACGAAAGTTGGGCACGAGTTCCACAACGCCCATGGTTGTTGAAAAGAAAGAGAGATGAGTTTAAGAAAAACAAACAAACCTAAAAATAAATAAAAAAGAGGCATAGGAAAAAACATAATACTCACGTGAAAAATTCCACTTCTCCGGGAAGCGTACATTCTTTTCACCCACTAAACCAACAGTGGTAGCAACAACGTACCGGGCATACCGTCCACGATCTTTATCATCCTCAGGGCTAACTAAAACCCTATTACTCCTAGCTGCTAAACCAAATATACTGTTTCAAAAAAGCCTTGGTGAGTAAAGATGAATCGGATGGGGCAAGGTGAATTCAACATGCACCTTATTGGCAAGATACATCAGGCAAGCAACAACTCTCCATATAATCAGACCAATTTGGCCCAAACATACATTGAAAAAATTGCCAAATCCAGAATAACCGGGTCAATGACCAGTTTTAACCTAGAGTGAAGGGATATGTGTAGACAAAAGAATATCCTATTAAGTAGGATGTAATTCTCTGGTTAGGGTAAGAAATGATAATTGGGAAATCCTCACTCCAATAACAGTCCTTACGAACTATGGGGGTTAATACTTTTGTGATTTGAGTAGGATAAGGGTCAGCACGATCTAGAGATTCAATTTGAGTTTTAAGGGATTCTCTAACATGGTGAAAGGAAATTTCAGATGGAACTATTTCTTCAATTAAAGGCTCACAAAGTGGCTCGGAATGAACCTCTAATTCCAGGAAAGGGACCAGAACTAGAAGAAGGAGTTGATAAACCACCACAAGTCTACTTCATCTTCTATGCCTTACTGGAGCATTAGAAAAGTCATCCAGAATGGGAGTTTTGCTGGGGTTAAAACTCGATAAAGACATGGAAGCACAGGTTGGAGTAAAATAAGAAATAATAAAGAAAAATTGAAGGATAAAAGTGTTCAATATGCTTTATGTGGAACAAGACAAGAAGAAATGTTATATTTATACTAATAGATAATTGAAAAAGGAAAAAGTACGATAATGAAGAAACCATAATGATGATAACTGATACTTCACGAAAAGTGAAGCCGAATAGAAAGCTTAAAAAAGTGCTGCAAAATAGTGTTGCCAATAAGAAGGTGACATGTGTGTAGTGCATTAAAAGGAAGTGATAGTCGAAGCGTCAACTTTGTCAGAGCATTAATGGTGATAAAAATTCTCCTTTAATGAATTTCACTTTCCAAATATTTTAACTGATGAATAAATGAAAAGTGGGGGGACTATATGTATTGGAAAAAATTGTATACATAAATATATGGTGATGTGTCATTACACGTAAAATAGGCAATGGGCCATAAATGGTCCACGAATTGCAAACAGGCGTGGATAAAAAGAGATACGAGACAAGATGATAAAAAGAGGTACGAGACAAAGGCTAAAAGACGTATGGGATGAAAGGCTCAGAAGCCTCGTCCCTATTTAAGTTTAGCTACATGCAAGAAACAGGAAGAATGATGAACCTAGCTAAAGGAAAGGATACAAATACAACATTTCAAGAGTAATAAATGCCGGAACCGTTAAGCAATATTTACATTCAATGTAAATGATTATGTAATGTAGCATTTAATGTTAATAAATGCTCATAATAACCTCATTATGATTTAGTCATAACATGCATCTTTAAAGATTCCCAAAAGGATCTATAAAAGGGGAAATATGTCATAGGACAAGTAATTATTGAAATATACTCTAATGTACGAGCTTACATACTTGAATACTTCAAAACTTTTTTCTTTATTTACTTTTTCCGATTATCGGTAAACCGATTCTTCTAATTTCTAGCTTTGATTAAAAAGTCTATTTTTTGGTTAAACAATACCATTTTTGTAAAAGGAAAAAAATTAACACGTTATTCTTTATTACAGTAAAGCACGTTAGTTTTCCAGTTAGGAAACTTTGGAGCGCTTTATTAAATTTTAACCACTTAATTATTTATAAATATTTTGGTTAAAACTTTCAACTTTAACTCAAATTATCATTTTTGGTTTAGAATTCATAATTAATGTAACAATGTCGTTGGATAAAAAAAAAAAAGTAGAAGAATTAGACTCTATAGGTTGAGGATTCAACAATTAATATAAAACTTTAATATTAAAATAATTTAGAATTAGGAGTTGAATACTTTTATAAAAGAGCAAGCATTTGTTGTTCTTATCATAAAAGTGACAATAATCATTATTTGTGGATGTGAACTTGCTTGTGATTTGAGGTAAATTTTCTAACCCCTAATTTTTTCTTGAAGCTATAAAATAATATACATATATTTTTTTTTGACAGACAATTGTGAATTAAAAAGTTGTCAATTGTGATTTTTGTTTATCATATCTCATATACTATTATCGGTTTAAAGGTTAACGTATTTATAAATTTACAGAGATTATTAGTGTAACTGCATTATGTAACAAAAAATTGATTAGGCATTCTAATTCTCAATTAAACATTTTATTACTAATTGTGTTAATTAAATAATAGAGATTGACAATTGACGTCCTTCCATCTAGCCAGATTTCTGACAATTTCTTCTGTTTAGGCAAATAATTTTCATTATCTCATAAAAAATGATGGAATATTAATTTTAACGTGTGGTGCAAGATCTATTTGTTTCACTTATAATAGAAAATATTACTAATTAATATAATTACCTTGTGCACGATTCTTTATTTTTTTTATAATATTGTGTTTTGAAAATTATATCCCATTTATTGAATTTAGACAGCTGTAGATAAACTACTCATATAAAAATTTGCGTATATTTTATCGTAAGGAAATAAAATTTTCTAATACGCTCAATCCTTATTTTTAGTTCAAAATTTCCTTTTGAATTAAATTTGATATTAATATATAAATCTGTAAATAAATTGCACTTAAATATTGGGTAAACTTTGAAGAAAAATGGGGGTGTTGTCCAACTCATGTGGACTAATTATAAAGTAATAAATTTTCCTAAATGTTCAATTCTTATTATGAGGTTACAAAAATTACCTTATTAAGAATTCAAGTCAATATTCAAAATTTATTTTTTATTTAATATTCTATGCATTTTTATTGATAAATGTAAAATTCACGTGTAAGACAAGCGTAGGAAAATCAAATATGTCAAAAAAATCATGACTACAACTAATAATTGTTGTATACATTAAGTTAACCTATGACATCATATACCTTTTCACGTCAATACAATATGGTAACTTGCAAAAGAACAATAACAACTTGTTTTAGCAAGTTAGGTTGGAAATGTAAAATTATATATTAGATGAAAATGGTAGATAAGTAGTAATTGGATGAAAGTGACGAGGAAGCTTCAATTTGAGAAGTCAAATTTTGTACAATTATATATTAGAGGAAAATGGTAGATAAGTACTCCCTCCGGTCCAAAATAAGTGATTTTTTGGTCTTTTTTGTGGTCCAAAATAAATAATTTTTTCGAATTTCAAGAATGACTTAATGATGTTTTTCCTACATTGTCCTTGGAATAAATAGTGTTAAAATATGTGTTAGGAGTGTTTATGTGAGATATTAAAGTTAAAATAATTAATTCTATTGCTACTTAATGCTAAAAGATGATTTTCTTAATATGTGTGAAAACATTCAAAAAAATTAATTTTGGACTAGAGAGAGCAGTAATTAAAATTAAGTTTAGAAATTGGTAAGAAAGAGTGATGAAGTAGTCGTGGACCCTCACTGCTACGCAGACAGGTGTGGAATTGGATGAAAGTGATGAGGAAGCTTCAATTTGAGAAGTCAAATTTTGTACATATAGCTTTGACTATTCTTATAGGGAACATTCCAACTAGTTATCCTGTGCCAACAATTGAGTAATTGATACTGACTTGCGTAGACTTTTTCTCATTTTCAAATATTATAATTCTTGTTTTCTAATTACATAATCAATAAAATAGAGCATTAGATAAGGAAAATATGAGGCCATATGATTATATTATATTTTGAGATACACCATTAGAAAAGAGAAAAAGTAATTATCGTAAAAAAAATAAAAGTGGTATGTGACTTTGGTAGAATATATAGGACTCAATATGTTTGAAAAGTTTTCTTCTGCAGTTTTACTTTGCTTTTTATATGCATTTAATTTTCTCCGAATTAGGTACCTAGTCCTCTTTTTTTATTTTTTTATATCTGAGTTTAAATTATAAATTTTGAGCTGTCATATCATATAAGAGGCGTATCTAAGCACGACGTGTATATAATTGTGCTCGACTCATTTTCACAAAACAAATCATCTAAAAGTAGCTCTTCTTCTCTTCTAGGTGTTGATAATTAATGAATAATAAAAACGACAAATAATGATTATTGAATGGCTTGATTGGAGTGGGGATGATCATCAAATTGTTTGTGATTGTGTTGTATGCTTTGGTGGTACGTATGGTTTGATTGATTGTTAATAAAATTATTGGAATGATCTCCGTACATAATATTTTGGTCTCGATATATAAGGTTCTGCTAAATTTTTGACGTGAACTGAAAAGCTAATAACACTTGAAACAAATTGTAATAACAGCCTAAAACCCTAGAACAACCTTTATTGATGATCTAAACTATAAACATATTGTTAGGATCCTAAAAAGGCCTGAAATTACTACGAAAGAAAAACAAATAACATACTTAAACCGTAAAACAAGGTGAATAGTTTATGTTTAATCGTGATGATGAATTTTTTGGTGGTGTTATTTGATTGGTTGATATTATAGAATTTTCGAACTCCCGGCCCGAATTGTACAAAGAAAAGTGGCCAGCCCATATTATATGGGGAAATTGTTGCCAAAATTTCACGGTATAGCCAGTTTTCGGACTGGTCAATCAAAAATAGCTAGCGTTTACCAAGTCGGTGAAAAATAGCCACCATTTTGTTACAATAGAGACCGATCCAGCATAATATACTGGAGTTCGGTGCACTTGTGTAAGAACTCCAGTATATTATGATGAACCAGTATACTTTGCTGGCTCCAGTATTATACTGGAGACTAGAGCACTAGTGCTCCAAACTCCGGTATATTATACTGGACTATTATACTTGTTGGAACTCCAGTATATTATGCTGGAGTTCTAGTTTATTTATGCTGGAACTCCATCATAATATCCTGAAACTTCAGTATAATATGCTGGAGTTCAAGTATACTTATGCTGGAACTCCAACATAATATACTAGACTATTTTTCGGATTTTGAACAGTATTTTCGCTCAGATTTATCTTTACATAATAAGTGGCTAAGTTTCAATTACTTTTGAAATTGGACTATTTTTGAACGACCAGTTATAAATCTGACAAATTTTTAAAAAAATCCCAAAATTGTTGGAGTGTTATATTGGCCCCACAACTGAAGTACCCAGTGAAGCAACCCATTAGAATTAGAAGAATGAAAAATTGGCATCCTATAACAACACTCAATACGAACTGGCAATTTTTTAACTTTATATTAGGTATGGCAAAGATAGCCCCAATAATTGACATTATATAACCAAATCCTAACAAAACTAATTTCTTATATATTCTCTCTAAGAAAGAAGTACTCGCTTATTTTTGCTTCCCTCTCCCTTTCTCTCCTTGTATTTCTTCCATCCCCCTTTCTCTCCTTGTATTTCCCCTCTCTCTCTCTCTCTCTCTCTCTCTCTCTCTCTCTCTCTCTCTCTCTCTCTCTCTCTCTCTCTCTCTCTCTCTCTCTCTCATAATTAAGCAAAAATTCTTGCAAATTATACAAGAAAATCAGTGGGATGAAAAAGTAAGGTTGATCTCACATCAGAGAAAATCAGAAGCAAAAATTAAGAGTGAAAAAAAATACATTTCAACTTTATTTTCTTTTTTTTTTGGTTGGATTGAAAGAGTGTGCGTGATTAAAATTAGTTGGAAATAATTAAACGAGGCTATATACAAAATTTGATCAAGATTAGAAGTGATTGAGACTAGTTTCAGGTAAATAATCCGATCTAACAATCCAACTTCGACATGTGTATATCACGTTGTATATCATATACATCAGTGTATATTACATACGGGGTTTTAAGGTTATCTATGTATATCACTTTATATATCATGTATACAACATAATATTTTTATGGACGTCCATGTATCTCACATTGTATACTGTATATATAACACAATTTTTATTGATATACATAGATACACAGTACATACATGAGATATCACTGATATACATAGAGATATGCATGTGATATAACATGGGATCCATATGTGGAGTTGTCTTGAAAAAGTGTTATACAAAGAAGGAAAATAAAATTTTAATATACATTTTTTATATACATATTATTATTATGTTATACACTATGATATACAAATATATATATTGTTGTTGCTATCTTTAAGGAAAATAATTTTGATGAGGCTTATTTTCAGAATGGTGGTTGAACTATTAGAAGAGAGAGAATAACTTTAGGCTACCATATGTCAAATCCTAAAATATTGGCCTTTTTATGCCAATTATTGGACCTAGTTGTTATGTCATGCCAAATCCCCTAGAAGAATTGACTGAAATAGATGGCCACCTGACCATAAAAATTGTAGGAAATCTTACATAAATGTCCCAAATAAGTTGGGAGAAATTCAAAAATAGCCAGATTTATAAGTGGTCATTCAAAAATAGCCATCATTTAAAAAATAATCGAAATTTAGCCACTTTTCATGTAAAGATAAATCTGAACGAAAAAATTATTCAGAATCTAGAAGAATACTCATGTATAATAAACCGGTCCAGCATAATATACTGGAACTTTCTAGGTATTGAAGTTCTAGGAAATATGTTGGAAGTTTATATACAGGCGCACCAATCTCCAGTATATTATGCTGAAACTTTTCGTTTTGCAGCAAAATAATAGCTATTTTTTAATGACTTTGCAAACGCTGCTATTTTTTAATGAACAATCTGAAAACTGGCTAGCCCATGCTATTTTTACAATAAGTTCCAACTTACCAACCTTTAGCCATTAACCATAGACTTACCAAAACTAGCCAAACTTATATAAAAATTAAAAACCCAAATAAATAAGGTTCTTTCTCTCCAAGAATCTAATGCAAAGATCTCCTTCTATATTTTTAAGCGTGATTAGCAACATTAGATGCAAGACGGAAAGAATAATTCATGGATGATCGAGGTAGAAAATAAGGTGATGAAATAAAACACACACACACACACACACACACACATATATATATATATATATATATATATATATATATATATATATATATATATATATATATATATATATATATATATATATATATATATAAGATTCTAAAAATCTTAGCAAAAAGGGATCATTTTTAATGTATCTTTAAAATTCATTGAAAACATATAGATGAGTAAATATACAAAACTTGAGGAAAGAATAATTCATGGATGATCGAGGTAGCAAATAAGGTGATGAAATAAAATACACACACACACACACACACACACACACACACACACATTCATTGATGATATTTGGAAGTTATGTTTCAAATTTGAGCTTATTTAGAGTAGATGTAGGAATTAATCGTATATTGGATGTATCTTTAAAATTCATTTAAAACATATAGATGAGTAAATATACAAAACTTGAGGAATATTGGATGTGAATTGGATTGATTTGGTATCGAAATTCGTAGTTAATATTAAGTTCAAAAAATTCTTCTGCAACACATGTATTTCGCATGTATCTCACACACAGGTATACATGAATATACATGTGATGCACATTTGATACAAATATGATACACAGTGTTATAAAAAAAAAGATTCATTTCCATCTTCTACTTCGTATTTTCAATTCAATCCACCTCAAAAATCTATCACATCATCCCAAAACTAGGATTCAAGCTCCTTATGATGTACCCAATCTATTCTAATAACACCCTCTCAAAAGAAAGCAAACTTTTAACAAATTTTTGCTACAACTAACTAATTGTCTAATTGTCACGACTAGAATTTTTTACCGTCAGGACCGTGATGGCGCCTAACACTGACTCGCTAGGCAAGCCAACATTAATGATTATTTTACCTTTTTACATTTATCTTTCAGCAATTTAGAAGGTAACATAACTTAAACAACGTAATAAAGTACGGAAGAATAAAATTTAACAAATTAATTTAATAATAATACGAATCCGTAATAACATTCCACCCAGAACTGGTGTCACAATTTCATGGACTATCTACGAATATTACGAATAGTGGTCTAAACAAGAAAATACAAATCTGCCTCAAAAGTAGATAAAACAGAATAAAAGTAAGATGGAAGGGGATGCGTGTCACGCCCCAAATCGAGGAACATGACCGGCGCCTGACCAGGTTGCCCCAGTCAAGCGGACCTGGGTGCCTTTCATTCCCACGCGTTACCCCTGTGTTGACTGTTTCTCATTAACCAAATATATTACTAATCATAATTGATTTCACATTAAACAAATAAAACGATACGAGTGATTCATTAACAAGATTTCAATTTTTTTACAACGCTCGACATAACACCATATATATATATACATAAGACTGGAGTCCCACAGTTTACATGTCTACAGAGCCTCTAGGATACAAAAGGGAAATACAATACTTGCTGGTAACAAGGCTCCGGCTATACCTTTCAAAACCAAAATGAAATCCAAACCGAAGTGGCAAGAACCACACAAGGCCCCGAGGAAGAAAGGGGCTCACCAAGACGGGCAGTGGAGGATGAAAGATACTACTGCCGATGAGCTGAAGTGCCCGCTACTGATCCACCTACAATCATAACACGAATGCAGCGCCCCCGGCAAAAGGGACGTCAGTACACTTGAATTGTACTGGTATGTATGGACAAATTTTGTCCCAAGTAAACTCAAGCCATTTAATTACATCAACAATTAATTAAGCCAGCCAACCACGTTTCCACATTTTCCTCATTTCAAATAATTCTCACACAAAGCACTTTCTACGATCAACCAATTTAACAATAACCAATCAATCACGTAAAGCACAAGTAGTCAAACAAAGGGGCAATCGGTGCCCCACAGGTTGCAAACTCTCCTGCTGTCTCCTTTCACAATTTCACATTATTGATTTTTGTATCAATTTTTAATAGCGATTTCGATCGCTTTCCATCCTTATTGCCCCTGACCACCCTTATTACCTCGGCCACCCTTATCACCCTAACCCACACCTTATTTCACCACGTTGCGGCGCGCAACACGACCCCGCCTTACAGTTGAAAACACAACAAGTTCAAACAACAGATAAGGTACTACACACAATTTCAACAAGTTCAAATAAGCAACTTACACATTGGTTCATGTTCTCAATTTCTTCTCAAGCCAATATCAAAACCAAGTTACAAGTATTCCAAAATCGAAAATGCCCACATAATCATGTTCAACAATTTACCACAATTAAGGTGTTTCAAATTCCTTCCACAATAGGCCAAATATGCCATCACAATGGTTGTTCCCAATTCTTTACCAATCTCGATTACCTTTTTATCTTTCCATTCATATTTCATACCACACCACACGTAGTTCAACATCAATCAAATGCTCAACAAGGAAATCAAACAATTACGTAAAATTTCTCAATTTGACACATGCCAAAACAATTCGCACACATTTTGGGCGATTTTACAAGAATCAAAATTAGCCATACATACCTGGTGATGATTTTTCTTCCTACTTTATGCTTACCCAAGATATCCTACTCTTGCCAACCTTGTTCTTGAAGACTCTTACTTCTACTCACTTCTTTTACTAGAAATCAAGTTCAATAATCATGCATGAGTGTAAAAATTCTATTTTCAAAAGCTATTTTATGCAAACCTCTCTTTACCCAATTAAAACTGAAAATCAAAGAAAATAGTTAGGGTTTTTACCTTGAAAATATTGGGGAAGTTGAATCCTTGCCCTAGAATCCCTTGGAATTAAGTAGTTGGAACAATCTTTGAAGATGAAGAACTTCTCTCTCTAAAAACCCTCTCTTCTCTCTCAAATTTTGGTGAGATGATATGATAAAATGAAGAAGAAAGGTGTTATATTAAAGAAGAGATCGGGTCAAAATGTTACAAAAATCCGGGCCGGGGTCGAATATGCGGTCACTATGCGACCGCAGAACCCACATGCGGTCCGCAAAGTGACCGCAAAATGGCCTCAAAGTTATGCAGGTTCTGTTAAGGAATGCGGTCACTATGCGGACCGCATGTTGATTCCGCGGTCGCAAAAGTGCACCGCAAATTTGACATGCGATCGCATATCGACCGCACTTTAGACACGATTTTGGGCAACTCACTGGAACGTTTTGCGGCAAGAATGCGGTCCGCATGTCAGGTTTGCGATCGCATTCTTGACCGCAAATTGAACACTTTTTGGAAAAATTAATTCTCTACATTTTTGAAACTTAAATCACTACCAAGGGTCCGAACCGCACGCATTCCTAACACATTATTCGGACATTGACACCACAGCTACTAGGTTTTATGCACCAAAAATTTTACGGGGCCTTACAATGCGAGGCTTGCGAACGCATGCAGGACTACTTCGGGTCTCCACTAGACACAAGGCAGTAACCTCGATCTAGGGTCTGTATGGTCCAGCACTAGGATCTGCACAAGAAGTACAGAGTGTAGCATCAGTATAACTGACTCGTATATTGGTTAGTGCCGAGCCTAACCTTAACAAAGTAGTGACGAGGCTACGACTGGGCATGACAATATATAACCTGCAACAGTTTATAATAACACAAAAAGAAGTACGGAACGAAAAATAACTAGAATTTGTATTTAAGTAACATTGGAGTCAGCCAATCTACTAGTATTCAGCTATAACCAATCCTTAGGGAATTTCAACACCTCAATAATAACTTCGATAAAAATAAATGCCCAACGCAATGATTGATGCGGCGCACATCCCGATCCCACCATATAAACAATAATAATATCAATATTTTCAACAATGATAGTATCAATATCCTCCCTTATTCCTTCTTGTTTCTACACGCATCCTGATCCTACATATCCTCCCATATTACTCCTTGTTGCGGCGTGCAACCCGATCCCACCAGACAATCACAATTTTTCCTTATTTCTCTTGTTGCGGTATGCAATCTGATCCCAACATATGTATATATCAACATCAATCACAAAGAATAAATACAAGGTGTTTCACAAGTTAATTCATTTTCCACAATTCTTATACTTCAACTACACAACGGAATTTTGCCCCAATTACGAAACTTCACACATGAACCAAATTAGGGAGACCAACCAACATGCACCATAAGGCACCAATCAATCATTATAGACTAACGGGACAATACAATGAAGCTACGAAACAAATAATACCTCAACGGAAAACATCAACAACTAACTTGTAACAACTAAGTAATTTAATGAAGAGAACAACAATTAACAAAAACAATTTGATACGGAACATTGGTGATCAAGTAGCAATTAACGCCCGTAAGCATTTATGATCATGTAGACATTAAGGCATGGTGACATTTATGATCAAATAGCAGTTAAGGTATAGAAACAGTTTAAGCATGTAGCAAACAGGACGAGAAATAGTATGGAAGGGAAAACAATCAGGAAATGGAATTTGGTGGCGCATAGGTACTCATCACCAAACCTATACGCAACACAAATGATATTTTATTTAACAATATGTTGGGAACTCATATTCCCTCAAGTTAAGGTTAGACCAAACACTTACCTCAAGCCAACAGATATTCAACATTCAACCACCGCTTTACCTCGCGTTCCACCACCAATTCACTTGTATCTAGCCATAATTAATTCAAATACATCAATAAAGTCTAATTAAACCAATTCTAATGCTTGAACATGAATTTCCTTTTTCCCAAATAGTCAAAACCCAACCCCGGGCACACTTGGTCAAAACTCAAAGTTCTAATCAAAATCCGATTACCCATTCACTCAGGAACTCAAATATATAATTAGTTTTGAAATCGGACCTCAAATTGAGGTCAAAATCCCCAAAGTTTAAAAATCCTAACTTCTACCCAATAACACCCAATTTCCCATGAAAACCCCTTGATTTTGAAATAAAATCATGTAAAAAGATGTTATAGACTGAAGGAAACAAGTTAGAAATTACTTACTAATGATTTGAAGAAGAATCTTTCTTTGGAAATTCGCCCAAGAGAGTTTAATGTTTGAAAGAGTTTGAAAAATGGATGAAATGTAATAAAAAATTCCATTTAGCAGGTGTAGATGTCGCAATTGCGACATTGCGAATCCTGAGAATTTCTGCTACCTTCGCTTTTGCGAAGGAATCTTTGCATCTGCAACAGCTGAGATTTTAGTACGGGATTCGCATTTGCGAAGAAGTGCTCGCAAATGCGAGCAAACTAGCCAGGGCATATTTTTGCAATTGCAAACAGCCCCTCGCAATTACCAAGCTGATAGAGATCTGTAGCCTGCAACAATTTTTTCTAAGTCTAAATTCACTCTGTGGCATATCCAAAACTCACCCAGCCCACGGGGCTCCAAACCAAACATGCACGCAAGTCTAAAAATATTATACGGACTTGCTCGTGTGATCAAATCAGTAAAATAAACTATGAATTTAACCTCAAATTCATGAAATCACCCAAGAACATTGAAATTTCTATTTTCTCAACTATAGGTCCGAATTATACTAAACCAATTCCGATTCTTACCAAATTTCACAGATTTGACTTATTTAGTATTCAAAACTTGTATCGGGCTCCGGGATCAAGATACGAGCCCGATACCATCCAGAAAATGCGTCATTTCAATTCAAAAAGCCTTTATATTTTCTAGCAAATAATTTCATTCAAAAAATATTTCTCGGGCTTGGGACCTTCGAATTCGATTCCGGGCATTCACCCAAGTCTCATGTTTTACTACGGACCCTACTGTGACGACCCAAAGGGTCATCACCTATTTTTCTCATCTGCCCCGTGCTTTTGAGGCCTTGAAAATCTCATTTTATACTGCCTTGATTTGCGTGCATAGTCTGGGTGCATAGCGAGAAAATTTTTATGTGGAAATATGTGAGTTATGTAAAAAAAATTGAATAATTTTGATATTAATATGACTATAGTTGACTTAGGTCAACACTTTTTGTAAACGGACCCAGACCCAAGATCGGACTGTCCCGAAAGGTTCGCAGAAAAATATTTGACCAAAGTGAGCTTTAATCAATTTTGAAAGCCAATTTCATTATTTTTCTAAAATTTCACATTAAAGCTTTCCAAAAATGTGCCCGGATTGCGCATGCAAATCGAGATGAGATAAAAAAAGGATATTAAGGCATCAGAACACAATTTTAACTTCTAAAATAAGAGATGACGTTTAGGGTCATCACACTAATATAGATAATAGTTGGTTGATATTAGTAATATTTTATGAATTGGCCAATTTTTGTAATGAGCTACTTATAAATGAACATAGTTGGTAGTTTTTCAAAATTATACGGGCACCCTATTTGGTCGCCCCTATTTAAATTATACTCATATTTATATGTTTAACTTGTACTCACTATTTAAATAACTTTAAACTTTTTTCTCCTATTTCTTCTTCTTCTTTGGATAATAGCGATTTTACATGGTATTTGTTAAAATATTTTAAGATATTTTATGATATTTTACAGTGGTGAGCTATTGTGATATTTTATTTTTTAGTACTACTTAGGGTTTGTTCTTTTTCTTTTTTCTTAATTGCAAAATGGGCCCATAGATTTAAGGTTATTTTGACAAATGAATGATTGAGGTTTATTCTTGATGATATTTGGAAGTTATGTTTCAAATTTGAGCTTATTTAGAGTAGATGTAGGAATTAATCATATATTGGATTGTTAAAATTCGTAGAACAAATTTTTATTTTTCAAAAAAATATACTTCAGACCTTTTAGTCTTTAGTGTATCTGAAGTGTAATTTTTCACTTCAGAGTTATTGGCCTCAAGTGTAGGAAAATGTATGTTGCACTTCAGACCTTTTGGTCTTAAGTGCATCTGAAGTACAACTTTTTACTTCAAACTTATTGGTCTTGAGTGCATGAAACCATTACTTGCACTTGCACGTCAGACCTATTTGGACTTGAGTGCAGCTGAAGTGTAATTTTCCACTTCGGACTTATTGGCCTTAAGTACACTTCAGACCTTTTGGCCTTAAGTGTATCTTAAGGGCAAATTTTCACTTCAGACTTATTAGCTTTAAGTGCAGGAAAGCATCGGTTGTACTTCCGACCTATTTGGCTTTAAGTGCATCTGATGTGCAATTTTTCACTTCAAACTTATTGGCCTTAAGTGTAGGAAAACGTTTGTTGCACTTCATACCTTTTGCCTTAAGTGCATCTGAAGTGTAATTTTTTATATCAAACTTATTGGCCTTAAGTGCAAAAAATCATTGGTTGCACTTCGGACCTATTTGGCTTTAAGTGCACTTGAAATAGAATTTTTTCACTTCAGTCTACTTTTTTTAACTTTAGACTCGATAAATCTAAAGTTGATCGTAAAGTGAGCATGCTTGCAGTTTTTTACAAAGTGGATATAAGTTCAATTGTGACCCCAAAATCAGGTATAGATGCAAAAATCCCCCCACTTGACCACTTGAACAATATATATATATATATATATATATATATATATATATATATATATATATATATATATATGCCAGGCTATTCGTGTAAAAATCCCGAAGAATTAATCCAAAACTCCAAATGAATATTTATATAGAGGTTAACATCCTGTGTCTAGTTTTGTAGCAAGAAAAAAAATAATATTATATCTTATTAATTCAGCTATAGTATCACCGACGAATTTGTTTTTGGTTCACTACAAATGATACTTTAGTTATATGAAGATCACTAAAGAATAACATAACTTTTTGATCAATAAAAGGAAAATTGATGAGATTTTTGTAGGATTATTTTCTTCTATGTTTTATAAAGACTTATATGAGGTAGATATTTTTACATACAATTATATTTTTTTATAATAGTCATCCTCTATAACAATACTTTACTATGACAATCACATTTTCTTTGGAATTAAGTTTTTAAGTTATGTTAAAATATATATTATATAATAGCACTTCACTGTATACAGTCAAAAAAATTCGAAACAAGCCGAATTATTATAGAGAAGTTTAATTGTACTACCATTTGTATAAAAAAAAATTACAAGGCATTTGAAACTTATATACAAGGCATTTAAAACATCAGTTTCCACTTTCTGTCTTATAGGTCATTTGGCCAACTCGTAAAAAAAATAGCTTATTTTGAGAAGTACAAAAATACTTTTGGTGATAATCAGTTTGTTATTGGCTAATTAATTCGAAAAGCACTTTTGAACATCAATTAGTGTCTGATCAAACATTAAATAATTCTGCTTCTAAGTGTATTTTTCTCAAAAGTGTTTCTCAAAAGCTTTTTTTTTTCTTCAAAAACTTGGTCAAACACCTTAATTTTAAAAAGAAAAAAAATAATACGTTGACAAGAAAAAACGTTTTTGCGTCAAAAGAAACATGGTCAAACAGTCTTCCCTTTCTCGACAGTTTTGGCCATACATTTTCCCAAATTTAATTTGAAATTTATTTTCAAATCCCATGTTTGACCATAAATTTGACCCACATTTTGGCCAAAACTCAAATCACATATTTGAAATCTCAAATTTAGCTAATAAGCTGAATTTGACCAAATTATGACCGTTGTATTTTCCCCAAATTTTCAATATTACCTCAAGCTTTTTTATTTTATAAAAAAAATCATATTTATGAAGGTAAATTGCCAAAATATGCTAATACTTATGTGAATTTTCCGCAAATTGTTCGTATAATGTGGGATAATATAGCTAGTTACGATCATTTTTTATGGACCGATGGATCTTGTAATATTATTGCAATTTGATGAATTATAATAGCTAGTAATAATTGTGTTAGTTATTAAAAAATATAATTTTGCACCAAACTTATTTATGTTCAACAATATGGTTTGTGATAATGATAATGAATGTTATTGATGAAGGTTACGTATATACAAGATAGCAAGTTTATTTGCATGATACTGTTGGATATTTTTTATAGTTTTTAGAACTTGTGGGTATAAGTTAGCCCCCATATTTTTTCAAATAAAAAGTGAAATATATTCTAAAATAACATGTCCAAACACATTTTTATCTTCAAATTAAACTTCACTCAAATCACATTTTTCAAAATAAATTTGAAATTTATGGCCAAACGCTAACTCAAGCTTTTCAGATTTGATAATTGGTATTCCATCACTTCCAGCATTTGTCTGATACCTTAGTACCATATATAGCTGTAGAAATCTTATTGCTTTGACGTACCTCATCATGGCCCAATTCTGTGGTGATATTGACCTCCTTTTAGTCCTTTTCCTAAATTTGAATTTATGAAACAGCTTTCACACAATTTATCTTTTATTTAATTTTATTATATTCTCTGAAAAAGAATCCCAAGTTATGTCAAAATAAGATGAGTCGTTTTCCCAAGAAAATGGACAATTCAAGATAACACATCCCAATGCATGACAAGCCAAGAAACTACTATTATAACCTCACCATCTCTAGAACTCCACTTACATTTTTCTCTCGTTTTATCTCTAACGACTATGAAGAAAAAATTGGTACACCAAAAAATTTCGTCATAATTATTGAGCTATCCTTTTCAGTTTAGCCGAATAAAAACTTGTCGGAGCTAAATTTATAAATAAACAGTTACGTATTTGGATAGAAGTACTAAAGTTGAAATGTCCTCTTCTCAAGAATCACCATCCATAGCTCCAGATGGATTTTCAGAGAAGGATGATAGGCTGCTATTTTCTGGAGATCATAATTTCGCTCTACATGGCCAAATTATGTTGTTCGTACTTGTATTGCTCTTTACCATTTTTCTATTGTCTATGATTTTAATGCTGTATATGAAGCATTTTCATCCCAATTGTTATTCCATGTCCAATAGGAGTAGTAGTCCACTGGAGGAGGACTTTCCGTCGGCATATCCTCCAATATTTCCCATCAAGTACGCCGATGTATCGCCATCTAGGTGAGATTTAGTGTGCACGTCTTATTTGTTTTATGCCTTTAAGTATGGAAAGTACCGCCGAAACTCAAGGGGAAATTTTATAGAGCTGTGGTTAGACCTGTCATGTTGTATGGGGCGGAGTACTAGCCGGTTAAGAACTCTCATGTTCAGAGAGTGAAGGTTGCGGAGATGAGGATGCTCAGGCGGATGTGCGGGCACACCAGATTAGATAAGATTAAGAATGAAGTTATTCGGGAGAAAGTTGGGGTGGATGAGAAGATGCAGGAAGCGAGGCTCAGGTGGTTCGGGCATGTGCGGAGGAGAAGCCCTGATGCCACTGCGAGGAGTTGTGAGCGGCTAGCGGTGGTTGGCACGGGGCGAGGTAGAGGGAGGCCTAAGAAGTATTGGGGAGAGGTGATTAGGCAGGATATGGCAATAATGCAGATTTCCGAGGACATGGCCCTTGATAGGAAAGTCTGGAGGTCTAGAATTAAGGTTGTAGGATAGGGGCTTCTAGAGCTTTTCGTACCTCTTTCCTGAGGCTAGGTATGGTTTGGTAGGACCCTCCATAGATGTCTTGCGTTTTGTATCGTGCTTCCTATGGTAGTTACTGTTAGGTGTTATTGCATGCTTTTTAATTTACGATTTTATGTGTAGTTATCTGTTTATGCATTTTATGCCGGAGTCACTAATGCTCTTTTATTTTTCCTCTTCTTTATCTTCTCTTTCACTTGAGCGGGGTTGATTGGAAACAGCCTCTCTGCCCTTTCGGGTAGGGGTAAGGCTTGTGTACGTATAACCTTTCCTAGACCCCAAAGTGGGAATACACTGGGTAGTAATTGTTGTTGTTGTTGGAACTATACTCGTATATTATTGTTGTTGTTACCTTTAAGTATGGAACTATACTGATATGTTGTTGTAGAACTATTGATAATATTTCGTGAAAATTGTAATTGTTGAGAATATAATATGTGAGTACCTAGATCATGTTGAAATGACTATATTAAATGTTACTTCCTTAATCCACTTTAAATGATTCTTTTGTATATTTTTTTTTACGGTCTACAATATTTAATTTTTTTCAAATATCAAGAAAGAGTTAACTTTCTTTTTTCAAAGTTACCTTTGGAGTAAAAAAATTAGGAGTAGTTGTTTTATTTTTAAATAACAAATTAAGGTTAATATAGTTAATTTTATTGTTACTTAATGCTAAAAGATGAATTTTTAATATGTATGAAAATAACTTAAAACCAGGAAGTAGTTTCGTTCAAATAAAAGGGAATAGGATTCGCCGGAAAATGAAGATGCATCAGTTTCTCCTTGGAATTAGAGAACATTAAACCAATTATCCACCTTGAATATTTCTTTCTTTAAGGCTTAAGCTATACTTCTTGCTGTAATATTACGTTAATTAGTATTGTTTTAAGGCAAATAACGACAGAGTTATTTTCTTTGTCATGTAAATAAATTTGAAGTTGTTCTTAATTCTTTCCAGGAAACTGATTTGCTCACAGTTTGTAATTTTGTTAATTAGCGTAGTTAACAAGTACTATGCATTGGTGTGTGCTCCTATATATTTGCTGTACACTATATTTGAGAATTTAATTTATTAAGACTTCAAAACAATGTTTAGATTAAGGTTGTTATAAAGAGGATGTAAGCAATTTTCCAGCATATATGCTGTTACATTTGCTTTGTCAGTGCATCAAATTGGGACTAGGTGCATCAGCCATCTTATTGGACCTGTTATATCTCATTTATACAAGAATTTTCCTTGATCAACTGTTTATATTACACCCTTACGTTCCGGTCTTTTCTCGAATCTCGCAAATAACAGGAGCTTAATGTTTACCGAACTACCCTACATACTGTGGGGCTTTGGCGATAATGTATCATAAGTTCATAACAACAATATGGGTTCATCAATAAAATTAAGGAGCAGATTTCCATCTCATTTTTCAAATAAAGAAATTGCATCCAATTGTTCAATCATTTGATAATTAAAGTCAGCACTGATATTATATGAAGATGAATAACACTCCCTTAAAAAGTATTGTTAATCTCATAAAAGTAATGAGTTAGATAATTGTTAATTACACCTATAAATATGTAATAGGATTTGAAATTCTGAGGTTATGGGCTAGATGACCTTAGATATGGTGAACATAATGGCAAAATGGCAACCAATACAACAAATAGGGTCATGTAACTTTAAATTGATAATTAAACCAAAATGGCCTATTAGCTCAGTTGGTTAGAGTGTCGTGCTAATAACGCGAAGGTCGCAGGTTCGAAACCTGCATGGGCCAATTCGTTTTTTTCGTTCATTTCGGCCGAAAAGTACACAGTTCAATGGAACTTTCACAATGAATGGTTTTTTACTATGCCTGAATGTTGTACACAAAAAGTAGCCTCTTTAATTTGTTGGTTTCCTTTTGCCATCATTTGACATTTGTCCTCCAATATGATAAAATTAGGGTTTAGGGCTTCTCCTCTTCCAAGTTCATTCCTAGGGTTTCAGTCGTCCGATGTTCTTCCACCATTAATCTATATATATCTATATATAAAGGTGAGAATTGGCCAGCTAATGTGGCATCTTTCTCAACCCGGCATTCTTATTTATTTATTTCTCGGATTTTCACAATTTTTTCCTCTTTTTTCCCCCTTTAATGTAATTTTTCAGTATTTAGATTCTTGACAAAAAAATTACTAAGATACAGAATTAATTCTCATCTTTAAGAGTAAATGCTTCTGTCCGTTACATCGAGTTGTATCCCATGCATATTGGCCTCGTGAAAAATTGCATCACCAGTACTAGATAGTAGATAGTCCCTTAGTTTTATTGTGTTGCTTTTTAGTCTCTGTTACAAAAGGAATGATATATTTTTATCATTACTAACACTTTCTTATAAGAATGACACGACAAGTTTTACATGATTCAAAGGGTATTTTCGATGTGTTATATATACCATAATTAGTTTAAGACCACGAGATTCAATTTTATTTTTAAATTTTATGTTCAGTCAAAATAAAATATATATGGAGTATTAATGTTGGTTAGCTAAGATTTGACATGTTAAGCTAATTAAGATTCTTTGCCCATGGATATTTTAAAAAACGCCAACAACAACAACAACTACCCAGTATAATCTATTTAGTGGGGTCTGGGAAGAGTAATGTGTACGCGGATTTTACTCATACCCTGGAGTAGAGAGGTTGTTTCCAAATAGACCATCGGCATCCTTCCCTCCAAGAACTTCTCACCTTACTCTTGGGGATACTCAAACTCACTACTTCTCGATTAAAAGTGGAGGTAACGGTATTCATTAAGTTTGAGTCCATATAAGAGGCAATGTATTATATAAGAAAGATTCGTACTGACAATACTTGTAATCTTGGAATTGAAGTAGCATGTGGTTGATTATTTTGTCTTTTTCTATACAAACATCCTGTTCTGACACAAGAAATGCTCTTCCAATTACCAAAGGCTCGAGCAACAAAATGTTTCTTTGCAAGATTTGTTTTTTCCTTCAAGTTTCAACTTGGAAAGATGAATTTTGTAGCTTACTTATATTTTAGAATTATTATCAGTAGGGAATAGTTTCAGACACTATGAAAGCACAAATATCCATAGCTTTCATCCAATTTAGGTCTGGTCATCCTCATGATCTCTTACTCATTTTTGTCACTTTCTTCGTAAAGATAATCTTTGTAATTTTGAGAAGTACACTAATAGATGAACATCCACTTTTTTGTGTTCTCTTAAACTCCAAACACATTTGCCTCTATCTCTTTCACTCTCTCCATAAAATGCATACACATGATATTAAAAGATTTAACTCCCCTTTGTCCATAAATTTTGGGAGTTTTTTTTTTCAAATATTTTTTTTGTTTATATAGTTTTATTATTTTTTTGACAAATTCTGAAAACAAATTCTTCAAATCCGAAAAACAACTCTAGAGTAGTTTTTGAAATTTTTGAAATTTTCTACAAACAAAACTTCAATTGTTTTTCAAGTAAAACGCATGTCCAAATTAATACAGCTCTCAAAAAATCACTTTCATCTCATTTTAAAAATTTTAATTTTTAACTAAATCTATGTCCAAACGCTAGTTTAATATTTGTGCTACAGTTCACATGGAGATATTGTGAAGTAGGTGATTCTTGTTAACAAATATTATGATAACACAAAAATACCCGAACAAATAGTACTTACTACTATTAGTAATATTACCTTGGTAAATGGTAGTTGTACAAATTAAAAGACTCAACAATGCGCAATATTCTAATCAGAAACAAGTACCTCAAGATCTCACTTAGAATCATGTCCCATTCATAGAGTCAGATCCAGAGTACTTGCCCCTCTTCTTGCATTTTCCCTTGTAGCATAATTAGCATCTTCTTTCAATCTTGAACTAGACATGGACAATGATAAAGTACTCCCATCATCATCGTCGTCATCGTCGTCGTCGCTGTTATTTTTTGGCTTTACTCCTAGAGATAAATTCAGGTCAATTAGGTCACAATCTATAGCCTTTCTTTTCAAAAGATTCAGTCTTGCTTTAGCTTTTGCAGCTCTTTGGGATAATGGAGTTAGCTTATCCATTTTATCTTTCATTTCATTTGTTCTCCAAGTAGATATGAAAGAAGGAATCCCAGTAATGGAATCTTGATGAATTGCCCTACTATTATTGCTGCCAAAAATCCTCTCGCTGAGTTTATTGTAAAATTCTGGTCTGACATTCATGTCAATTGTGCTTTGTGGACAATTCCTAGCAGCATCTCCATATCTGGGGAAATGAGTAAAAATCTCTCACATAAGTTTGGAATGAGATGAACTTAAATAAAGCAACATAGACACGAAAAATACATATAGCCAATCGGCTACTAACTTGCTTGGAATTCAGGTATAGTTGTTGTTATTGTGCCCATTAGATAGCAAAATGAAAGATAAGAAAACTTATTTACAAAAAAAGGTAAGATAAGAAGCCTATAATGAGCACAATATATTTGCATACCTAAAAGTGTAATTGAACCTTTGAATGAAGGTTGGGAGCATAGGGAGTTCACTCATGTTGTAAATGTTTGTATCTCCACCTTCCATAAAAGGCCTATAATTTGCTATACCTGTGAGGTAAGGAAATGAAATTAGTGAATTAATTACCTTAAATTTATAAATTAAAAGGATAACAAGCATACCTTGAGTTGGGTCATCAATCTTCTTGCTTCTATACATCTAAAGAAACAAACCAAGATAAGAAAACATATACAAGTAATTAATCAGGAAAAAAAAGGATAAGCACTTTTTAGATTCACTGAGAATAACCTTATATTATTTCTTGAATTTATATGAATCACGAAATTTATTAGATACTTGGTTTTGTTCTAGCTAGGGACTTAAATCTACCTGCAAATGGCTCTTGACATGAGCAATGTTGAGTCCTTTTACGTTCATCAATTGAAGAACTAATTTGGGTGTTGCTCCTGCACCAGAGAAGAAAGAAAGAAAAAAAAAACATAAACATTTAAACAAAGGTGAATTACCCTAATAACAAACTCAAAAAGTGATTGTTTTGTCTGATCAATTAGTTGGATCAGTGTATTATTGATACCTAATGACTAAAGAATAAAACTCAAAAGAAATTTACTTTCTTGTCCACCAAGTGTTTCGACAGCCTGAACAAAACGGAGATGGAGATCAGTTGTCCATCGAAGTCTAACCATCTTGGATCGAACATAAGGCCTCACAGGGAGCTTCTTCTCTCCTTCTTCAACAGTACTACTGTTGCTTGAACTTCCTCCATCCTTAGGTAATTTGATTGAACAATTAGGGTTTGTCTTGGAACATACAGTAGTGTCATCACTATCGTCCATCATTCCTGGTAATAGCTCTACTTTACCTTCTCTTTTTAGCTTGTACTAGAATTACAAATAGAGAAGAAAGAAAGGAACAAGTAAATCATGTTTTTAGCATCGCCTATATATGATCAATTTTTGATGACTTAGGTTCTCTTGTAAACTGTACAACTTTACTTGTTCTTCTTTCTATTTGAGGTGAACTGTACTGTACAAGAAAATTATTCTACGTACAAAAAATGGGAAAATGAAACCCTGGACTTCACCTAGAAGATGGAACACTTCTCTCTCTCCAATTATTTATCTAACTCTTCATGCATACAAATATATAGTAAACGCAACGATTCTTGGGTGATGTAATGAGGACGCTATAAATTCAGAAGTTAGAAGTTTATAGGTATATAATAATTATAGTAATTTCATAATATTTAATACTCCCTTCATTTCAATTTATGTGAACTCATTTGACTGAGCACGGAGTTTATGAAAAAGATAGAAGACTTTTGATTTTGTGGTATAAAATAAGTTAAAATATCATGGTATAGCCAGTTTTTACACTGGTCAATGAAAAATAGTCGGCGCTTACCAAGTCAATGAAAAATAGCCACCATTTTGCTGCAACATGGATCGATCCAGTATAATATACGGGAGTTTTGATGCATTTGTGTACGAACTCCAGCATATTATGCTGGATCAGTATACTTTGCTAACTCCTGTAAAATTTGCGGGAGACTGGAGCACCAGTGCTCCTAACTCCAGTATATTATAATGGACAATTATACTTGCTGGAACTCCCGTAAAATTTGCGGGAGTTCCAGCATAATTATGCTCGAACTCCTGTAAAATTTGCGGGAGTTCCAGCATAGTTATCCTGGAACTCCCGTAAAATTTACGGGAGTTCAAGCATACTTATGCTGGAACTCCCGTAAAATTTGCGGGCGTATTTTTCCGAATTTTGAACAATATTTTTGCTCAAATTTAAAGTGGCTAAATCAATAACTTTTAAAACTTGGCTATTTTTCAACGACCAGTGCTAAATCTGGCTATTTTTAAATTTCTCTCATAAAATAATGTAACTTTATTTTGTGTGGCTATAAATCATTGCATATAGGTAAATTGTTTCCAAATAAGGAAATATGTCATTCTTTTTGGCACGGACTAAAAAAGGAAATAAGTTTACATAAATTGAAACGGATCGGAGGAAGTATAAATTTTTAATATATATATCATGTGATATATTTCATGCTAGATCATGTAGAAAACCTTGACGCAAAATAAAAGGAATCATGTGAGACCAGCTCTTCTTTGTACAGCTTATGTAGAAAAGCAGCTCGGCCTCTGTTTGATATGGTCCAAAATGTCTTACCTAAATCATTTTTTATTCTGTGGTTGTTGAAAATATTTCCAACCAATGAACAAAATTAATTTGCGTGAATAATTCATTTTTCAATATGACTATTTTGACTATATCTTGACTCTTACTCCACAAAACTTTCTTAAACAGACGTAAATATTATTAATGTTTAATACTAGACAATTATCACCGAAACACTATCTCCAAACCACATGCCAACACAGTCTACTATTAGTATAAGTAACTTACCTTAATAACTCAGGAAACACTGAAAAATAATGTACAAAATAGTTTTAAAAGCAAAATCAATTTCGTACGAAAATATTTTCGGATATCACTCCACAACACTTTAAATTAACCTATTTATAAATATAGCAATTGTAGATACTCCTATTAGAACATAGGGTAGCCATTAGATAAAGCATCTTACGTTCACGTAGGATTTGGGAAAAGTCGCACCCCAAATCCTGATTTCACGACTTGAACTGGCCATGACCTACAAAAGAATATGCATTATGTATTTCATAAAAATTCTGAAACAAGTACTTAGTCGATTTTGTGGACTGCTTCAACACCATTGAAATTTGAAAACACAACACTCCACCAATTTCTGAAGCAGTACAAAGGCCAATAAAACTTTGAAAAATTCCTGTTTATTGATTAAGTCCAATCAAGTTGAGAGCGAAAATTTTATTACTCATGTCGCTTTAGGAGTGATTTTATTTTGTGTCACACACAACAATATTAATTATTTGAGGTCTCTTTTTATTCCACATATATATTTATGGACCCGTAACTTACACTTCTAAGTTCACACTACGACCCACACAGTAACAAGTGTTGGGACCACCCTAATGAAGATTAGCAATTTTCGGTTTTAATATAATAACATCATTATCAAAAGATTCCAACATAAACATTGCAGCTTTTATTTATTTTCCAAAATCTCCCTCTTTCACACAATCACATTGTTAGGTAGGAAATTTTCTCGAGTAAATTGTCCCATTTGGCCCATCCAATTTAGTTAAATTATTGAGCAATCTAGCATGACAAATACATATAATTACATATAACTACCAATATTTCCGCCTTTTCCAAGTTAAAGAAAATTATTAATCGTTCAAACTGATTAAGTCAAAATCTACGTTTTCAATGTAAAATGGAACTCTCCTTCCTCATGCTCTCGGCTCATGTTAGTTAACATACGGCGCCAGAATCAGCCATGGCGAAAGGGAGAGGTAAAGGACGCGGCAGACCTAAGACACTACCCCTAGCAACCTTTGTAAGCTCGGTGGCAACACGTAATTAGGGGTGGCAAATGGGCGGGTTGGGGTGAAATTGGGTGGGTCAAGATGGGTTAGGTCAATAAATGAGTCTTTGTCCAACCCATCTCAAAGTGTACTTGAGTTAATATCGGTTGGGTCAAGATGGGATAAACAATGGGTCATAACCTAACCCGCCCAACTTGACCCATATTTTAGAACCATGCTCATCTTGCATGAAAAAACTTTTACCTTAAAATATGTAAGTTGACAAATATATTTTATGGGTGGGATGGGGTTGGGGTGGGTCGGTGGTGTAGAATAATAAAAAAATCTAAAACGGAATAATAAATAATTGAAATTAACAAAAAAAGTAAAATAAAAAATTGAGGGAGTTTGTGTGGGGGGTTTCGGGGGAGAGGGGTGCAGAAAAACAAAAAAAAAATTGAAAAAACAAAAAAAGTGAATTTTGGGGGGTTTGTGGGGGAGGGGGATAGGGGTGGGTGGTGCAAAAAAATAAAAAAATAGATTTAAAATACAAAAAAATGTATATTGTTTCTATGGGTTTGAGGAGGTGGAGATGGGTGGGTTAGGGTAGGTGGGTAGTGCAAAAAAATAAAAAGTAGCAAAATTAAAATATATTAAATAAATAAAATTATGGCAACTAAGTAAATTTCTAGTTAGTTGAGATTTTATTTTGGATGAGTTTCATGGGTTATATTTGGGCTGTCAAATGGGTCAGAATGAGCTATAAAAAATAATGAGTTAATTTGAGCTCATCCCAAATTGCCTCATGAGCTAAAATATTTGTAGCCTAACCCATTAATTACTGAATTAATTGGGCGGGTTATATGGATTTGGGCTCAAATTGCCATCTCTACACGTAACTGTTATACCCTATATTTTTTAAACAAGGATGTATTGATTAATAATAATGATGATGAGAAGAAAAAAATATGGAAAACAAAAAAAGAGCCCAAGCCCATTAGAAATTTTTACTTGCCAAGGTCAAGGATTTAAAAACAAAAAAAAGGCAAAGATGCTTGTCTTATGAAGGAAACGAAAAACAGAAAACAAAAGAAAGCAAAAGCAGAGAAAGAAAGAAGGAAAAGAGAAGAGTAGGAAGAAGAAGTGGGTGCACTCCTTAGAAGCTATAACTTTAACTGTTGTGGAACTTTAAGCATTAATTGTGTTTTACGGGTATTACTTGAACTTCTTTTTTTGGTAGATTTTAATTTCGATTCTCTTGATTGGATTCTACAGAGTAATAAAAATTACACTAGTTCATTCAGACAATTGAGAATTTTCTTTCTAAAGAACCAATAGAACTTCATGAAATTTGGAATAATAAATCATATGAATAGGTTGCAGTTGATAAATTAGTAATTAACCGTATGGGGTAAATATAAATCCACAAATTTAGATCCAAACAAGAACCTTGATGATTGAGTATTCTAAAATAGCTATGAGTTAGCCTAAATAAGAAAATTAACATGAGATCAATATTATGTAATTATAGATTGATCGGAGGAATTTGTACGAGTTACTTGAGGTGAAGCAGTTGGTATTTCGGCACGAGTACTGTGAGTAGTAATCTTACCGTGATTTGTATTTTCATAACTTGCATGATTTACACATAATGTGTTACCGTTTATTTTAAGTTGAATGTGGGATAAGTTTTTTACTTGATATGATACTGAAATAGTTATTTGAGATGAATACCGTGGTTTTAAATATTTTCATTGTCACTAGATCTGTTTGACCGTTACTTGAATTTACTGTTATTGAAAGGAAATTATATGATTTGATAAGAACCGAAATGCCCTATCTTGTCTTAAAATATTTTCCTATGAGTATATATGGATACAGAGACAAGTATAGATGAGAGTAGACTTTGAAGGATCCCGTAGCTGACGGCAGGTTTGTTAGACCTGGCGCACCTTGTAATTATAGATTACCATTATAGCCCTCACTAGTGGAAAGGTAGAACTAATATACTGTTACCGATTTCCATCGAGTAGGGACTACCTTTATAATTGACTTCTTGCGAAGAAGTCCACAGTTATACCGATTACATGATCCCTTCATTACGACCTCCCAAAAATGTGAATACTGATATTATACTGTGGTTACCAAGCTTATTACTAAATTGTTAATTATATTTACTACAAGAAAGTCGTGATGAGATTGAAAATTATTCATTACTTCTGAAAAAGGCATTTTATGTTACTTTCTGTTTGAGATACTAGCATGTTTTCTGACTTGTCCCCAAATAAAAATGATTGTGGTTAAGTGTTATTACTCGTTGAGCTAGTTACTCATTCCCCGCTAACTTTTTTTAAAGAGACAACACTTGACGCAAGCGAGCATTTCGTTAATTAGAGCGCACAGGTTGATAGTTCTTGGTGAGCCTTGCATTTGTTCGTGTGGGCGGAGATTTTATTTATTGATATGGTCTTTTCTTTGAACTCTTAGAGTTTTTCCATAGTCAATAATTTAGTATCATGAGTATTCTTTTGTTATTATAGTCTTTTATTGAGTATCGTCCTTTATTATGAAAGTTCGAGGTAGATTATTATTTCTGGTTGTTATTGTGTTGATCAGTAATGGTGGAGACTTATTTTGGTTAGTTGGTAAGTTATCAATTGCCGGTTGAATTGCTATTAGGTTGTTTGGTTGCTTGTTTGAGGCAGGAAGTTTTTGGGATGGTCCAAAAACAGGGGAAGCTCTGCCCGATTTTTTGTAAAGTTACCGTTGTGGCTTATTTGGGAGCACTTGCTCATAAGAGCTAGTCACGATCCTAAATTGGGTTGTGATAAAGTTGGTATCAGAGCTTAGGCTTTAAGTCCCGAGTCACGAAGCACTGTTTAGTAGAGTCTTGTTCATGGGTGTGTAGGCGCCCATACATATGATCTCGAGGCTAATGAAGATTTAGGGATGTTTTCCCTTCTTTCATTCTTTGATCATGCGTTGAGATAACTTGAGATTGACTTTGGAATATTTCTTTTGCAGATGCCTATGACACGCACACCCTCGTCCGCTGGACATGGTGCTAAATGTGGTACAACCTGGGGTGGAGGTCAAGTTAGGGTTCATCAAACTAGAAGACAGATTGCTCCTCAACCTCAAGTTGGGAACATGGGTCAAACCCAAGCTGTTATACCAGATCAAGAGCAAGAGAAGAGAGTTCAGAATGCTCCACCACCAGTGCCAACTATTGTACCTATTGTTGCCTTAACTGCAGATGCAGTGGCAAGGTTATTGAATGTGTTATAGGCATTGGTGCTTACTCAGGGCGAAAGTTCAGCTCCTCAGGCTACTTCACAGACACAAGCACCTACACAAACTCAGCCATTTGGAAATAATGAAGTATCCCTACACGAGTTCCTAAAACTGAAATCACCAAAATTCATAGGGTCCGATAATTCAGCAGATCCTCAAAGTTTCTTGGATGGGACACTTAAGGCATACATGCTCTTGGATATTCTAGTGAGAGAGCCGTGGAGCTCGCAACATACAAACTAGAGGATATGGCAAATACATGGTATGAAACTGTATTGCTAGAAAGGCCATCAGGAGCACCACCATGGACATGGGACAAGTTCACTAAGTTGTTCAAGAATTATTGTCTTCCACAAAGTTTGATGCAACAACATGCTAGAGACTTTGAGGGATTGGTTCAAACTCCAGATATGGATGTGCCAACATACAACACTATGTTTTGTGAGCTAGCTATATATACTCCTCCCTTAGTACCTATCGAAGAAGCTCGAATTCAGAGGGTTGTTGATGGATTGGTTGATCGTCTATACACTGCAGTATCCCCACAGATGAAGGCTTTATCCTACTCTGATATAGTCAACCTTGCTAGAAAGATTGACAACAAAGGACATAAAGAGCGTGCAACTAGTGAATTACGTAAGAAGGCCAAGACATGAGGGGCTTTCAATGGAGGTTTTAGTGAAAATAGAAGAGCAGGAAACCAGGGACAACAACAACAATAACATGGTTCTCAGGACACACGTGTCTTAACAATCCACATACATACCACATTACACACAAGGTAATAGGGCACCATCATCTTCTAGACATCATAATTCTAGGCATATATATGCCACTACTCCAGTCTGCCAGAACTGTGGTAGATCACATTTGGGTCATTATCATGTTCTAATGGGAGAGTGCTTTCGGTGTGGCAAGTTGGGTATCACTTAAGGGATTGCCCTTAGCCTCCGAGAAATTTCAACCAGGCTTCTATTCAGTCAACTGCACTGACTCAGACTACTCATAATGCTTCAGGTGCTACAGGTACAGGAAATAAAGGTCGAGGTACTGGAGACCTTACTATTGTGAATCAAGGATAAGGCAATCCTGGTAGAGGTCAGGTGAGAGTTTTTCATTTACTAGACAGGACGCTCAGGCCTCGAATGTAGTAGTTACATGTATTTTTTTTGTCTGTTCATTTGATGCACTTGTGTTGATTGATCTAGGATCTACTCACTCCTACGTGTCCTCGTACTTTACTTTGAGATTTAGTAGACAAATCGAGCTATTGAATGATCCTTTTTTAATTGCTACTCTTGTCGGAGAGTCTCTATTAGTTGAATACGTGTATCATGCTTGTTAGATTCGGGTTGAGGGTAGAGATACTCTAGCTGAACTTATTGTACTTGATATGATTGACTTTGACATGATGATGGAAATGGATTGGTTATCTTCTTGCTATGCTATAGTCGATTGTCATGCAAAGATAGTAAGGTTTGAGATACCAAATGAACCCGGTTTTATTCTAAGAGGGAGTCAGGTTCCGAAGATTTGCAAAATTATGTCTTTTGTGAAAGCTCAATGACTTCTGAAGAAAGGTTACTTGTGTCTCTTAGCTATTGTAAATGACACAAGAAAGGAACCATTTAGTGTAGAAAATGTACCCGTAGTGAGAGAATTTTCTAATTTATTTCCTGAGGAATTACAAGGATTGCCTCTAGTTTGAGAAATAGACTTTGGTATTGATTTGCTACCTGACACACAACCCATATCGATACCCCCATATCGAATGGCGCCAACAGAGTTGACGGAGCTAAAGCAACAATTACAAGATTTGTTAGATAAAGGTTTTATTAGACCTAGTATATCACCATGAGGTGCACCAGTACTGTTTGTAAGGAAGAAAGACGAATCCCTGAGAATATGCATTGACTACAGGCAGTTGAACAAGATAACAATATTCAATAAATATCATTTGCCTTGTATAGATGACATGTTTGTTTAGTTACAAGGAGCTGCCCACTTTTCAACATTTGACCTCTGTTCTGGTTATCATCAACTTAGAATCGAAGATGAAGATATTTCTAAGACTACTTTCAAAATTCAATACGAGCACTATGAGCTTCTTGTGATGCCTTTCAAACTTACAAATGCTCCAGATACATTCATACATTTAATGAATAGGGTGTTCAAGCCATTTTTGGATAGATTTGTAATTGAATTTACTGATGATATCTTAATCTATTCTCGTAGCCAAGGAGAACACAAGAATCATCTCAGGATTGTGTTGCAGACATTGCAAGAACATTGGCTTTATGCTAAGTTCTCGAAGTATGAGTTCTTGCTAGACTCGGTAGCATTTTTGGGGCATGTTGTATCCATGAATAGAATTGTGGTAGATCCTAAGAAGACTGAAGATGTGCAGAAATGGCCCGGACCTACTTTTCCTACAGAGAATAGCAGCGCTGCTGAGCAAGCTAAAATAGAAAAATGCAAAGTTTCAGTGGACGGATGAATGTGAGTAGATCTTTCAAAAACTCAAAACATGTTTGACAACTGCACCAATATTAGCCTCACCATTAGGTTCTGGAGGATTTACAGTATTCTGTGATGCCTCGAGGGTGGTATTAGGATGTGTTCTCATGCGAAATGGTCGTGTTATAGCTTATGCTTCGAAACAATTGAAAAAGCACGAGCAAAACTATCCTACACATGATTTGGAGATGGTTGAAGTGGTATTTGCTCTAAAAATTTGGACACATTATCTATATGGCGAAACTTGTGAGATTTATACTAACCATAAAAGTTTGAAGTATATCTTTCCGTAGAGAGATCTCAATCTTCGGCAGCATCATTGGATGGAATTACTCAAGGACTATGATTGTTCTATTTTGTATCATCCGTGAAAAGCCAATGTGGTGGTTGATGCATTGAGTAGAAAATCTATGGGGAGTTTGGCATATATAGCTCCTGCAAAGAAACTTTTGGCCAAAGATATTCAGAGACTAGAAGGTACATGTATCAGATTTAGTGTCGAAAATGCAGAGGCATTGTTGGCTTGTGCTCAGGCTAAGTCTTCATTAGTTGAGCGCATTAAGGCCACCCAATGTGAGGATGAACGATTATGCAAATACATAGATGAGGCCTTAGCTGGAAAACGCAAGAATATGATTGTTGAAAGTGATGGTGTTCTTCGAATGGGTAACATGTTATGTGTAGCAGACATAGATTGGTTAAGACATGTTATTCTTAAAGAAGCTATGAATACTAAATAAACTATACATCCTGGATCCACAAAAATGTACCATGACCCGAAGAAATTATTAGTGGGAAAGTATGAATAAATATCTTGCTAACTTTGTTTCTAGTTGTTTAACTTGTCCGCAGGTCAAGGCTTAGCATCAGTGACCCGCAGGATTACTACAACAAGATGAGATTCCATAGAGGAAATGGGGAAGAATTACTATGGATTTTGTCATCCGGCTACCACGAATCCTTAAGGTTATGACTCAATATGGGTGATTATAGATCAACTGACGAAATCAGCACACTTTTTGCCGTTGAAGACTACATATGATGGAGTTAGGTATGCACAAATATTTATGAACGAAATTGTCTGACTTCACGGAGTTCCGGTATCCATCATCTATGATAGAGGATCACAGTTCACTTTATGCTTTTGGAAATCTTTTCAAGAAGCATTGGGTACACGAGTAGATCTTAGTACTGTATTTCATCCACATACATACGGTTAGTCTGAATGTACTATTCAGATCTTAAAGGATATGTTGAGAGCTTGCATTCTTGAGTTTAGAGGTAATTGGGACACTTATCCACCATTAGCTGAATTTACTTACAATAATAGCTTCTAGTCGAGTATTCAAATGGTACCGTACGGAGCATTGTTGGTTGGAGATGTCGTTCTCCTATCGGATGGTTTGAAGCTGGTGAGACTAATTTATTGGGACCCGAGCTAGTACAAGAAGTTATGGACAAGGTCCATTTGATCAGACAAAGATTACTTGCAGCTCAAAGTCGACAAAAGTCTTATGTTGATAAGAGAAGAAGAGATTTAGTGTTCACAATTGGGGATAAAGTGTTCCTAAGAGTCTCCCCTATGAAATGTGTGATGCGGTTGGGGAAAAGAGGCAAGTTGAGCCCTAGTTTTATAGGGCCATATGAGATATTAGACCGAGTGGGAGCTGTGGATTATCGTTTGGCACTTCCTCATGAGTTGTCCTTTATTCATCCAGTGTTTCACGTCTCAATGCTACGAAAATATATATCTTAGACAGATCTTAGGTGATTGAAGCACCGACTATACCACACGATGAGAAGTTATCTTACGAGGAGGAGCCCATGGCTATTGTTGATATACAAATAAGAAAACTACAGTCAAACTTCATGAAAGTTTTCTGTAGAAATCATACAGTTAAAGAAGCTACTTGTGAAATGGAAGACACTATGCGAGTTAAGTACCCCCATTCATTTCAGTCAACAGGTACGTACTTGAGTTAAATTTAGAGACTAAATTTTCTAAGGTATGGAGGATGTAATACCCTATATTTTTAAATAAGGGTGTAATAATAATAATAATAATAATAATAATAATAATAATAATAATAATAATAATAATAATAATAATAATAATAATAATAATAATAATAATAATAATAAAACAAAAAAAAGGATGGAAACAAAAAAGGCCGAAGCCCATTAGAAATTTTTACTTGCCAAGGTCAAGGGTTTTTTAAAAGAGAATTTTTCATAAACAGCATTCATAAAGACCTAATTAGCAATAAATAGAAACTATTTCTAATATTACATGATATAGAGATGTTTTATGGTATTCTATAATGTATTTAGTGTATTAAACAAGTTGTATTTAATAATACAACATTAAGATCCGCCGCATAATTTGGGATTGCTATAAATGCCAAACTGTATTTAAGTGTATTAATATGTATTTAGCGTGAAAATAGTAACGGGAGTTATACTGGATTGAGAAAAATAAGGCTTAAATATAGGAAATCATTAAATTTTGATTTTTTGCTACAAAAATAGAAAAGGTTATTATATTATGTAAAATTTTGAAAATGTATTTATATGTTATAATTATGTCTTAACCTATTCTATAGGTGGTAAAATTTCCTTTTTAAAATAAAAGGCAAAGATGCTTGTCTTATGAAGGAAACGAAAAAAAGAAAACGAAAGAAAGCAAAAGTAGAGAAAGAAAGAAGGAAAAGAGAAATGAAGGAGGTTGAATTGAGTTAAATCTGTTATATGTTTAAATATTTTACTGCATTATTTGTTAATCATTAACTAATGCTAATCTTTTGTATTATGTTTTTAATAGTGATCTATTAATGCCCTATGTCATCATAAGAAAATTATTTTGTACAAGAAATTGAATTATGTCTCTCTTGATTTTTGGCTTATAACACATAGTATATCCTTGTAATTCCAAATGTTAGAAAAATCGTTCTCTGAAGTTTTATATAATAGTCTATAATCAATTTATGAGTGGACACATAATTTACAGGATAAACTACATTTATAGTGATGCAAATACACGAGGAAACTCTCTCTGTTCCATTGTAAGATACATTACCAATTGAGGAGTTCATCACCGTTCTTTGTTTGGTACGGTATTTTCAATTTCTTAAAATTATTTCTAACTATAACATATTGTAACTTAGAGTACCTATTGTGTAGATAAATTCTACCTCAAAAAAAAAAAAGGAAATAGATGCTCGATTTCAACTAAAAACTAGCCGTTTTATCTCGTAATTCCTCAATCTTTTTTTTCCTTAAAAGATGGAGTAAATAGAAGAATCTAACTGCGGGAGGCGAGGCTCAGGTGGTTCGGGCATGTGCGGAGGAGAAGCTCAAATGCCCCGGTGAGAAGTTGTGAGCGGTTGGCGGTGGTTGGCACGAGTTGAGGCAGAGGGAGGCCAAAGAAGTATTGGGGAGAGGTGATTAGACATAACATGGCTAGGATGCGGATTTCCGAGGACATGACCCTTGATAGGAAAACCTGGAAGTCTAGTATCAGGGTTATAGGATATGGGCTGTTAGAATTTTTTTCAATTCTCTCACGGGATTGGTCGGGGTTAGGTGGAGCTCTCCATATATGGTCTGTGTATTGTAGTGCGCCCTTTTGGTAGTTAGTAGTCGTTGTGATGCTAAACAAATATTTGTGGAGGCCCTTTTGCTTCTGTTTTTGTTTACCTTTCATTTGGCATGTCTTGTTATTTATGATCTATGTTTACACAATTATGTATTGATTCCTACTGGAGTTACTAATTTTCTTTTGTTTTTGTTTTTGTTCTTCCTTTCCTTCCCCCAAGCAGATAGTCTATTGGAAACAACCTCTCTGCCCTTGCAGGTGGGGGTAAGGTCTGCGTACATATCGGGACTACACTAGATAATCATAAATTAATTACCATTCTCAGACCCCACTAAGTGGGACTACACTAAATAGTTGTTGTTGTTGTAACTTCTAAAAGAAAAATAAGAAGAAAAAAAGAAGAAGAATTTAAATAGTCACCCATCTAATCGTCTAAACTAAAAATAACTGACGGATATATATAGTGAATTTGTAAAAATCCCTTGTAAATAAGTATTTGCCCATGAATATACTTTCCTTAAATCTTGCAAAAGATAGAAGAAAAAGAAATCTTGCAAAATGTTTATTTAGATACACTAGAAATTAGTTGCAATATGTCGAAGTTTCAAAGTTGGCCAAACTTCGTGTCAGGTGCACAAATAGCCATTCTCAAAAATACTATTCGGAGATTAGACAATATTTATTTTGTCATGATATTTTATTTTGGACAAGAGGGGTTGCTCTGATGGTAAGCAACTCCCACTTCCCACCGAGAGGTTGTGAGTTCGAATCTTCCCAAGAGCAAGGTGGGTAGTTCTTGGAGGGAAGGATGTCGGGTTTCTATTTGGAAACAGCCTCTCTACCCCAGGGTAGGGGTAAGGTCTGGGATTATACTGGGTTATTGTTGTTATTGTTGTTTGATATTTTAAATTAAAAATCTTAAACTTCAAAATAATTATTCTGAAAATTAAACTAAAATACTAAAATTCATGATGCACTAGCAAAACTATCAAATTCCTAAATAGCAATCCTTCAAAGTGGCTATCTGGTGTTATTTCTACCCAATCACATAACAGCTCCTCAAAAGCCGAGCCCAATTACATAACACGTGTGAAATAAAGATAACATGGTTGCACGTGCGAGATTTCAAAAAATACCTAGGGTTAAGGACGGCGTTCTCGAGCAGGGCATTACTGGGATTTTACTGCCCGTTAGTTTTGCTCCCCTCTACATAAACAAAATAAGCTCGTCTTATACCATCCCGCTTCTTCCCATCATTCGAAATACACCGCCCACCCCACCCCTCTTCTCTCTCCCCCTCTGTCTCTCATATATATACACACAACATTTTTGTGATTGAGTGATTCACCAGTGTTGTGCTCTTCAATCTCTTCACTCGAAGAAAACGATAGAGCGAGGGAAGACGAGAGAGGAAACAAAAACCCTAGCTAGTGGGTTTTAATTTCATCTATCGAAATTGAGGCATTTGAATACTGGGTCAGTATTATTAAGAATGGTTATGTGTTATTCTTCTTTTGGATTATATAGTATATACATTAATAGATCGAGTCGATTTCATTTTCTAGTTAGGGTTTAAGGTTATTTAATTTCATTTCGCTGCTATGGCTTAATGTTTGCTTTAGCCTATATCGTTAATCTATTGCTTTTGCTTCTTTTTGGTGTCCTAGTTGATTATAGATGTAACTGCTATGCTTTTTAAAACTGTATTATAACTGGTGCTTAAATTCTTAGTATTGGAATAAAAGGTCCCTGTGATATAGTGGAATTGATATATGGAGGATTCATACATACAATCCAGACACAGTTCAAAAATAACCTTAAGGGAGAGGCTTATATAAAATAAAGAGAAATTGGAAACAAGTTACATGCTCGTGACCCGCAACAACCAATAAGAAAACCTGATGGATTGATGTTTTGTTTAAGCTATGTTTACTGTTCACTATTAAGTTGACGGGCTGAAAGAAGTTGTATATGTTCACAAAGACTGTTAAAATTAAGTCCTAAACTGATAACTGATAGCTCCAGCATTTAACTTGTTGAATCGATTGGGACATTTTATAATTTTTAGCAGAAGAAAAGAGTAGTTGAATTTTATGATTTGGTAGTAGTTCTTTCTGTTTGAAGTACCTGAGCTTTGTGTGTATGTGTGGAGTGGGGGGGTTAATAATATAAGTTACAGGTTTTCAGTTATTGTGTGGCTGATGTGTTTCAGTTGAAGCACATATGAAATCACTGGGATGCTTTGGAAGCAAAGAAATTCTGTGTTCCTTAAAGGACACTTTTTGGTGCCAAGCATACACAATTTGCTACTTGGTCTGCTTAATTTTGCGTTAAATCTGCTTGAATTCGTCTGACGTTCATGTCTGTGTTAAGCCTGCTTGTAACATGTGGATTAAAATAGAAATAACAAAGTTCTGTGTTCAATCAAGGCATACCTTTCGTTTGAATTCATTTCATATGGATTAAGGGGTCATTTGAAACAAGGTTATCCCGGATTATAATCATGGTAGTATTAACCTGTATCCAATATGGGATATCTAATACGAAGTTTGGCTACATAATTTATATAGGTATTAGCTTATACCCACAAATAACATGGGATATATATAGTCCCAAATTTTATACCAGGATCCTGGTAACCAAATGGCCCCAACAGCACTTCAAAATGTTGTCCACAATTTTGTTATATGTAAAATGGAAATGCAACTTAACTAGCTTTTGCTTTACCTCTCTCCTTGCCTCTTATGTCCTAGTAGAAGTGTTCTACTTCTCTGTAATACATACCTAATTTTTAGATTTCCATAAATTCTAGAATACTCTATTGTGCCTAATTGGGACCTGTAATAGTTGTTAGCTGGAAAAAAAACTGGAAGAAGAAAGAGAGAAGTAATTGGATTTTCAGATTTGGGAGTAGTTTCTGTTTGAAGTATGAAGTATCTGAGTAGGAAGTTCTGCACCAATATAAGTTATGAGTCTAGTTTCATGTGCGCCTGAAATGTTTTGTCTTAAATTCATGCATGGGAAATGGTTGGATGCTTCGGAACAGATGAAGTCTTAATGTTTTCAATCAAAGACTCCTTGGCGCTAAGCATCCATAAATTGAGGTTTATTGAGTGCCTTGTTTACTTATTTTTGTGTTAAGGCGGCTTGATGTCATGTTTTTATGAGTGTCTTGTAGGATAGGAGAATAGTGATTAGCTCTGTTTTGCTGTTGCCAGCACTTCAAATTTAGAATTGATTTCTTTAACTGTTAAAATGGAAATGCAATTTAACTAGCTTTCTGATCTTACCAATCTCCTTGCCTCCTATGTCCTAGGAGAAATCTCTTTCTCTTTAAAGGACTTGCTAATTTTTAAATATCTTGTGGATTCTAGAATTTCCACAGCACCTCACGTTTTCTTTTGGATTTAATTGTAGGAGAAATGGCTCTCGACATCACTCAGTTTCTATTGGCTGCTCAATCAGCAGATGCTAAGATTCGGTCTGAGGCAGAGACTGGTCTTGGTCAGTTCCGAGAGCAAAACCTACCAGGCTTTCTTCTGTCATTGGCTGTTGAGCTCTCCAATGACGGAAAACCCACTGAATCCCGAAGACTGGCTGGTATTGTGCTTAAGAACTCACTAGATGCAAAAGAATCTACCAGGAAAGAACAGCTTGTTCAACAGTGGCAAGCGATTGATGCTCAATGTAAATCTCAGATTAAAAGCTTGCTCTTGAGCACCCTAGGTTCATCTGTGCGTGAGGCAAGTCACACTGCTGCCCAAGTAATTGCAAAGGTGGCTTCCATTGAAATTCCCCAGAAACAGTGGCCAGAGCTCATTGGGTCGTTGCTTGTTAACATGACCCAACAAGGCAGGCCTCCGTCCCTGAAACAGTCAACCCTTGAAACACTTGGCTATGTGTGTGAGGAGATATCACACCAAGATCTTGTCCAAGATGAAGTAAACTCTGTTCTCACTGCGGTTGTGCAAGGTATGAATGTTGAGGAGCAAAGCCCTGAAGTCCGTCTTGCTGCTACTAGGGCTTTATATAATGCTCTTGATTTTGCTCAGACGAACTTCGGTAATGAGATGGAGAGGAATATTATCATGAAGGTCGTCTGTGAGGCAGCCATTGCAAAGGAGACAGAGATTAGACAGGCTGCATTCGAGTGTCTCGTTTCTATTGCATCAACATACTATGAGTTGCTTGAACCTTACATGCAGACTGTCTTTGAGCTGACAGCAAAAGCAGTCAGAGAAGATCAGGAGGCTGTTGCTCTTCAAGCAATTGAGTTCTGGAGTTCCATCTGCGACGAAGAGATAGAATTGCAAGACTATGAGGTTCCTGAAAGCGGGGATTCTAGTGTGCAACACTCTCGCTTCATTGAGAAAGCCCTACCAACACTTGTTCCAATGCTGCTGGAAACATTATTGAAGCAGGATGAGGAACAGGACCAGGATGATGATGTTTGGAATCTGGCTATGGCTGGTGGAACATGTCTTGGTCTTGTTGCCAGGACTGTTGGAGATGCTGTTGTTCCCCTGGTAATGCCTTTTGTTGAGGCTAATATATTGAAGCCTGATTGGCGCTCACGTGAGGCTGCGACTTACGCATTTGGCTCAATTCTTGAAGGCCCAAGCATTGAGAAGCTCTCTCCCATGGTCCATGCAGGATTAGATTTTCTTCTTAAGGCGATGAAGGATGAAAACAGCCATGTAAGAGATACTACTGCGTGGACACTTAGCCGTATTTTTGAATTTCTGCACACACCATCTTCTGGTTTCTCAGTAATTTCGCCAGCCAACCTCCAGCGGATTGTCGGAGTGCTGTTAGAGAGTATAAAAGATGCCTCCCATATTGCCGAGAAAGTTTGTGGGGCTATCTATTTTCTTGCACAGGGATATGAGGATGCTGGGCCAAGCTCGTCTTTGCTCACACCATATATTCCTGAGATTGTCAGCTCTCTTATTTCCACAGCTGACCGGACTGACAGCAGTGATTCTAAGCTCAGAACTAACGCATATGAAACATTGAATGAAGTTGTTAGGTGCTCTAACCTTGTTGAAACATCTGATATCATTGCGAAGCTTTGCCCTGTTATCATGACTAAGTTGGCACAAACAGTAGAGCTTCCGATATTATCCTCTGATGATAGGGAAAGGCAGGGAGATTTGCAGGCTTCCCTTTGTGGTGTACTCCAGGTTATCATTCAGAAGCTTAGCAATGCTGATGAAACTAAGCCCATTCTACTTCAGGTTGCTGACCAGATCATGATGTTGTTCCTAAAGGTTTTTGCTTGTCGTAGCTCGACGGTGCATGAAGAGGCCATGCTTGCTATTGGCGCTCTGGCCTATGCAACTGGACAGGAGTTCTTGAAGTATATGCCAGAGTTCTACAAATATCTGGAGATGGGGCTGCAAAATTTTGAGGAGTACCAGGTGTGTTCCATCTCGGTGGGGGTTGTTGGCGACATTTCCCGTGCCTTGGATGACAAGATCTTACCATATTGTGATGGGATGATGGCACTTCTTTTGAAGGATCTGTCTAGCGGCGAACTTAACCGATCCGTAAAGCCTCCGATATTTTCCTGCTTCGGGGATATTGCTCTTGCCATTGGTGAACACTTTGAGAAGTACCTCCAATATGCATTGCCAATGATGCAAGGTGCTTCCGAATTATGTGCACAGTTAGACAACAGTGATGAGGAAATGCTAGAGTATGGCAACCAGCTCAGGCGCAGTATTTTTGAAGCATATTCAGGAATTCTTCAAGGATTTAAGAATTCCAAGGCTGACTTGATGCTACCCCATGCTCCTCATCTCCTGCAGTTCATTGAACTGGTTGCTAAGGACAAACCAAGGTAATTTAGTTCGATCTTAGTGACATCGTCTTCTTATTATGTCTTTGGGCTTATTAATTCTAACAAGTGTATTGATTTTTGTAGGGATGAAAGTGTGACCAAAGCAGCGGTTGCTGTGTTGGGAGATTTAGCTGATGCACTTGGTCCAAATATAACTACCCTTTTCAAAGATCGAGTATTCTGTGCCGAGTTGTTGGGTGAGTGTCTTCAATCTGATGATGAACAGCTCAAAGAAACAGCAACTTGGACCCAAGGGATGATTGGGCGTGCCTTCTCTGTTTGTGGGTGAAGAAAGAGCTGATTCAAAGTATCTGTTTGTAAGGGAGTCATGTATTTCCTTCGTGTCAGCGGGGCAAAGTGTCTGGTCATCGTGTAGTAGAGTTATGAAACGATGAAATTCTTTTCATTGTTGGGTATATTAACCGGGGGGGTGGGTGGGTGGGGTGGGGGTCAGTTCAGTTCAGTTCTTTGTAGTTTCAAGGATTAAGACCACCTACTCATGGTAGGCTGCTGTCTTTTTGGACGTTGTCTGGTTCTATACTTTATTACGTAATGGATTATTTAGGTCTTCTTGTTACTTATTCTCACAAGGCTCTTTCCGAAATGCCAAAAAATTGTATATTTGGGAATCGTTTCCTTTTTTTACAAATCATGCTTATTCTTCGTATAAAACGATTATCGGATAGTGTTGGAATGTGTTGTGCATTTCTTCTTTCTAATTATATACCATGGAATTAGCTTTTCGTTGATTGATGCACTGAATGAAAGAGCAACTGAAAAGAAAAGAAAAAACTAGGGGTGTTCATACAACCCGAAAAATCGAATCAAATCAAACCGACTAAAAAAATTGATACTTTTTTGTTTGGTTTTGGTTTTGAATTTTAAAAATCGATCAAATTTAGATTGATTTTGGTTTTAATCAGAAAAAATCGAACCAAACTAACTATAGGAATAACTATTTCAAATTTATTATTACACCTATATATATGTATATCGTTAGATAAAGTTTCAAAAAAATTATGGTAAATGCTGATAGGTTGCACTTTTAATATAATTTTTTACTTTTACATTCTAGTTTGATTGGTAATTTTCTTTTGTTTTGTTTGATTGGTAATTTTCTTTTGTTTAGTGTAACAATCCATTTCGTGTTAAAAATAACATATTCTTAATTGAGTCCTTAAATTATTTATCACTATTTGACAAATATATTTTGGTAAATAATAGATTTCTCAAAAGACAATTGATTTGATAGTGTTACATTAAAAATGTGATCGTCGGAATATGTATTTGATAGTGTATATCTTATATTTAAGAAAAATAGAGAAATATACGAAAAACCCAAAAAACCGAATCAAGAAAAACTGACTTATTAGTTTGGTTTTGTTCTAATATTTGAAAAACCAACTTACTTGGTTTAGTTTCTTTTTAGGAAAAAACCGATCCAAACCGAACCATAAAAACCCATATCTAAAACTTTGGATGTAACTTGAAGCAACAGCTGACAACACGTTTCCAGCTTCATACGAAAAAGAGAGTCAGGCTATACAGTTTGCAACTACAGGAGCTACTCTTCACAAAATTAGCAGTAAACTTCTAGCAATTTCTTGACGAGTAGAAGTAAACACACCAGTAATATTATCGCCTGATTAAATAGTTCCTTGAACGTTTGAAGTGTTAAGGCTGATATCATTTCTAAAATTGGTGAAATTTACCATTAAAGTCAAGCTAAGACTTTGTCCAGAGAAGCAACATAGGTAATATTGATGAGTGTATATACATCAATTTCAACTGTTTCTCTTACCAAACAAATTGTGAATTGTGAGAGAAACATGTTATTTAAAAATTGGAAATTAAACTATCACCCAAACGTTAACAAGACTCCTCTTTTGCTCGACACCAATCCTTTTTGGGGCTACTAATGTCAGTGGATTAGTTAACAGCCTCATTTGTTTTTTTAAAAATTAAGACGTCTGAATCTAAATACATATCTGAATATTAAGATGTGTATTAAGATTAAAACATCTGAATATGAATATATTAAGATGTATATTAAGATCTGAATAGAAATAACTAAGACTGTTTGATTTTTAACATCTGAATGTATGAAATTTATTTACTTGAAGATTATTAAACATAAATTTCAAATAAAATACTAACTAATCTAATATTCTATCAATTGAATATATAATTTTTAAAAATATGATAGTTATTGGTGGTGATGACTAACAGATGAATGCCGACTAGAAGCGGTGGTTGGTGGTAGTTTTGGTCGATGATGGTGGTTCAGGCTAGTAGCTAGTAGTGATTGGTATGGTGACGATTATGATTGAGGATGGTGGTGGTGGGTGGTAATAGTTAATAATGCCGGATGGTGGTAGTAATTGTGATTGAGGAAGTGGTCGGTGAATGGTGGTAGGTTATATTGATGGGTTGTGCCGCCTGTGATTGTTGATGGTGATGGGGTGATCAGTTGTGGTAGTGGCGGCGGATGACCATTGATTGTGGGCGAGAATCATGGTAAATAATTAAGATTTAGATCTTCATTAAGTGCAAACAAATGACCAAATTAACTTCTTAATTTCAAGGTGTATCGCTAATCAAGTACTAATAATTATAGATTTCAGAATTCCTTCCCAATATGTCTGCGGTTCAAATGAGGAAATTGATATAGAAGAATTGCAACTTTCTTTTTCCAATCATCACTACGCAAAGAATCGCAGACTTAACAAGAATTTCACATCACAGCTTCCAGATTCCTGTCATTTAAAAACACAGAGACAAAAAAGTTGCTCTTCCCCACCACCACCATGGCACAAATTGTGGAATCCCAAATTAAAGTTGACTCTGATTCGGACAGAAAAATGGTGAAATGACCCTTTATAAGCCGCTCTTCTCCACTGAGGCACAATCTGCTACTGATCGAAATCCTAGAAAGCTGGCAATCAGTTCTTAGATTTCAGTAATAGAAGCTTTTAGTAAAGTTACAAAATTTAGTAAATGAGAATAATGAGTAGATATATATACCTGAGGAAGGGGAACCTTGAACGACGGGAAAGTTGTCTCCATGTGACCAATTGGTCACCAATTTGAGCCGTAGAAGCAGTCACTAATGCATGCGTTAGGGTAGACCGTCAATATCATTACCCCTTTAGATGCGGCCCTTCCCGAACCATGCGTGAACACGGGCTCCTTTGTGCGCCGGCTATGCTTGCGTAGGGTAGACTGACTATATCACACCCTTTGGGGCGCGACCCTTTTCAGACCCTGCGTGAGTGTGAGATATTAGGTGGGGTTTCGGACAAAAGGAAGGAGGACATTCTTATATCGAGGATGGTCCCATTCCAAAGTTTCCCATTCTTCTTGATTGATTCTGATAATTTCAAGAGCTGGAGGAGCTGATGGCTGCCCATTTCGAAGAGGAAGAGCAAATGGAAGTTTCTTCAACTTCGGACAATCATCAACTTGTATACGCCGAATAGAACCACAAGTCATTCTTCCCTTGTATATGTTCTTGAGTTCTGGTAATTCATATAAACAAAGAATTTGCAAATTTGCTAGAATAACCTCGTCATCATTGATGCTTCTGCTTTGATTTGAAGGAACAACTGAGCTTGCGCGCAACTGGTTGACTTGTTCTTCTTCATCCTCTGTAATTATCTCTTCCATTTCTGAGCAGAAGTATGCATTAATTTCCGTCAGATTTAGGAGGTATTGCAGCAACCACCTAGGGATTAACTTCTTCATTTTATTACAGTTTACAACTTCAAGGCAGCGGAGATGAGAAAAGGTTCCAACTGGAGGCAAAGCTTCTCCTAACCTAAATAAGAACTCTATATTGTTGCATAGTGTAATCTGAATATGTCTCAAATCTTTGAAATGAATAAGAGATGGAATAGCATCTAACAAGCTATTGTCCAAGCAGCCAAAATCACAGCACCAAATTAGTAACTCTTGAGTGTCCAGTGGTAGAAGAGTCACACCTCCCCTTTCTTCTATATCATTGTGGGATAGCATCTCCGTATTGTCTCCGGTGAGAACAAGGTCCTTTAGAATCACTCGATCATCTTTACTGAGACCTTCTAATTCCCAACCGAGAGATTCTTTCGAATCTAAAGCAATTGCAAACAAAGCCGGCTTCCCACAAGACTGTCGATATTTGACAAATCTATTAAAACTACAAACATCAACAAACTTACCATGAAATATCTCTAGCCGTCTCATCCCTTGTAAATCTTCTACTCGTACAACAAAAGGAACCGGAAGGGATTGAAGATTAAAGAGCCTAGCTAATACATCTACAGCTGGTGTCATAACTGGTGCCTGGGTCCATGTTGTTTCATCTCTTCTCATGTCCACGCTTCTTAAACAAGCATAGCCGTCTCTTCTCATGTCCAAGCTTCTTAAGCTAACCAAGTTTTCTAGGCCTTGGGGCACTTCCTCGATAATTGTGCCATAAAGGTCCAATTCAATGAGGTTCTTTAGCTTGTTCAATGGCGGCACAAATCTGAGTTTCAGACAACCTCGTAGCAGCAACGCAGAGAGGTTTACCAGATTTGACACAGAACTAGGCAATTTTTCTATATCAGTGTAGCTTAAATCTAAAACACGTAGACCTGGCATCTGCGCAAAAAAAGGTTCTACAACTTGATTCAAGCTACGATTTCCTCGTAATAACAAAGTTGTAAGCCTCGGAAGTACATGAGATAAGGGAAGTGAAACTTCCTTTAAATCATTATTCATCAAAGCAACCTTGTCCAAGTCCTCTGACCATTCTTGCTCCCACGGTACTTCATGCAATTGTGCTCCCACTTTCACCATCCACTGAAATTCATCTCTTGCAATTTGCAATGCCATCTCTCTCACCAAATCATGCATCTTCAAACATTTCTTTTTTCATTACGATTCACAACACTCTCTAATAAGCATGCCCTTTCCAATTTGTTTAACACTGTATGACCTTGGTCAAATTCTGCTCTCCTGCTGTTCCTTCTGTCTAGCAATCCTTCAACAATGAAACGCTGAATCAATTCATCTCTCTCAATTTCGAAGTCTTCAGGATACAAACAACAATAGAGGAAACATTTTTGTAATCTTGGATCCCTCAATCTGTTATAGCTCAAAAACATCATTCACTCCTCTCATACTTGCAGCCATAGTAATTAACCCTAGTGGCAATCCATCACATTTCTTTGTCATTTTCTTTGCTATTTCTTCTATTTCCATTGGAAGATCTCCATTGTGATCAAGAGTCTCCACAAATAATCCCCAAGATTCAGTCACTGAAAGCGTTCTAGTTTTAATTTCTTTTGGCAGCCAATCCGGTCACAGACCTCAAGTGATCTACTAATTATGATCAGTTTGCCTCCACCAATATCCAAAGGAATTCCCGCCTTCTTTACATCAAAATGGGTCCATACATCATCCAATATGAGCACAAAGTTTATCTTCCTCTCCAAACTTTGGTACAAATTGGCTGCCCTTTTCTTATCATCGTCCTCAGTTGAATCAAGTTTCAGAGCCTTAGCAATCTCACTTTGCAGTTTAGTAATGCTAAAATCTTGTGATACAGTGACCCAATAAATGTTACCTGAGAATCTTGAATCTTTGAGGAGATGGTTATGAATATGCTCCGCAAGAGTCGTTTTCCCCACACCTCCCATTCCATAAATGCCAATACTTGAAACTCCATTCAAATACAATAGCACCTGCCTCATACTCTGGTAAAATATTCGGCCTTTCATGTTTGTTGTCACCAAAGGTTGTATCTTTTCTTCATTTACATTGAGCAAAATCCCTTCAGAAAATTTACCTTGGTCTAGGAGATCTTCCACTTCTTTATGAATTGTATCGGTATCATTTGACAACCCTATGCGCGAAATGTTAGAACTCTGTTGTATTTTTAGCTCAAAGCATTTGAAGTCATGCTCTAGTTTTTCTACGGCGCTCTGCCAATTGTCAACCTCTGTCTTCCGTTTCTTACTTGAATGGAGTTCTCCATCTTTTGCTTGAACCATGACATCATTCCTTCGACTGATCAATGCTTCCATCTTTCTTTTAAGGGTTTCCATTTTTTCCTCGAGTCCCATGTATGGATCCCATACTTTTTCTTTGAGGAATGATAATGCCTCCATCACTAGAACTAACAAAACAAAGCCAGCAGAAAAAGAGAACACTTATTAGTACTTCAACCTTAAGGTGCTGGAAAAGTTTTTCATCTTGAACAAACTCAGTAGCACGTGAAGTTTGACATTTGAATCATCGCGTCAACAATATATGATGATTCCTCTTCTCAGAGGCAAATTCAGGATTTAAATTCTACGGTTATAACCGCTAAAATTCTTACTACGAACTTATTGTATTTATAAAATTATGGGTTCATATATACTATTTTGTTGCAATTTAGTGAAATTTTGCCGATAAATTTATGTTCCACATAAAAAGTTATAGGTTCAACTGATCCCGCTGTAAGTAAGCTGGATACGCCTCTGTTGACAGTAACTTAATCAGATAAAATAATTCAACTAATTTCTTGTTAAGGAAATTACTGCAGGAAATATCAGGCAATTACTCAAAGAATTTTGAACTAATAATCTTCTGTTCCCTAAAGCTTCTTCTTCTGTTCCCTAAATCATTTATCCATAATTGTGAGACGAATATGCGACTAAAATTGACAGATCTAGGGATTTATGGTAAAAATGACGGGATTTCCTCCCCCCCCCCCATATCAATATACGATTGTGGTAAATTCACCTCGAAACACAAAGTATACATGAAACAGTACATATAGGAAAATAAATGAACTGAAAGAAGTAATACCTTCTCGTCGTTGAAAGGCTGACCTGCTATCTGGTCAAATTTGACAGAAAAAAGAAGGAAAAAAACACAGAGTGAGTCTTACACTTGCATGAACAAACATAGTTACCAATTACTAATATGGCAAATAATTAAAGCATTTACCAGTCAAATTGTTATAGCAAGGAAGAAGGAAAGCTCAAACTAAATGTGATAAAGAGCAACTATGGTTTTATTGACATATACTCTAGTTGTAAATGAAAGTCGACGTTGACTGAATTTACTAATTGGAAGGGAACCAGAAGGAGCTCTAAACTATTGAACAACTTACACTCTTTGTTTGGATTTGTATTATATTTCATTGATTGTATCATATGCTATTGCTAACAATTTTGCTGTTTGATTTGACACTATTCCACTTATACTATAATAATAAGTTTATTAAAATACCCATAATTATTTTACATATTAAATATATTACTCCTATGATTACACACAACAATATATGAAAGTAAAAATATAATTCGAGCCATAAATAAAGAAAAAATAGTCTGAAAACTAACCTTTGGTAGCTACTTGCAAATTATTGATTGTAATGGCTTTCAAAGCTAAGAATGAATCATAGCTTGGAGTGAGAACGGCCGCACAAATATTATTTGGGTGGAGTAAGTATAAAAAAGACAACAACAACAATATATCCATTATTATCACATATTATAGGATTGAGAGAAGGTAGTCTCTATGCAAACCTTACCCATACCTTATGAGGTTATAGATCATATTTCCAATAGCACACTGGTATATATATATATATATATATATATATATATATATATATATATATATATATATATTACCTTAGATAAAAAAAAATAGTCCGGAACACTAAAAAATTAATATTAACAAAAAAAAGACAAAAAGGGAGCACCAAAAAGTGTATGAAAGCAGAATAAAAACAAAGAGAGAAAAGTGATCAATAATGAAAGAAAATAACAGTTAGTCATAAAATCTAATATGAACAGAAAGCGAGACTGCATGCAAATACTACTGTTGTGATTTCTTTAGACTACCTACTCAACTACCCTAATCCTCTCTACATTCATACCTTTCTATCAAGGGTCCTCGGCTAGCTGAAGCCGTGCCATGTCTTATCTAATCACTTGTCCCCACCTCTTCTTTGGCCTATATCTACCTCTCCATATGCCCTCCAATGTCAATCTCTCACATCTCCTCACCGGGGCGTCTTTGCTCCTCCTCCTCACATGAGCAAATCATATAAGTCATGTTTCCCACATCTTACCCCCAATAAGGGCCTGAGTAACCTCATTACTAATTCTATCTAACATGGTGTGCTCGCATATCCATCTCAACATCCTCATCTCTGTTACCTTCATCTTCTCGACATGAGTGATACTGATTGGCCAATACTCAGTCCCATACAATATCATCGATTTGACGACCATTATCCCTTCCTGAATCATTCTTTCTATCTCTCTTTTCAAATCCCGATAACTTTCGACATTGTACCCCTGGGCATTGGAATAGTATTAACACCTTTTAGAAGGGTCAAAGCTTCTTGCACGTTTGTCCACATGATTCGGAGGAACAAGTGTGCAATCAGGTCATAATGCTCTAGTAAGTTTGCATATGACTCTCCTATCGGTGTAAAATTATCTTTCAATCTTTGTTTAACTCTGTCCGCTTGGCTTGGATCTGGGTTATGTGACACTTGATAAATTTGTGGAGGCTGGTGGAGATTTTTCGGTGACGGTGCGCACCTTCTGGGGTGTCTTGGTGGTTGGACAACATACTGGGGTGGCGCAACAGAGTACTGTGGGTTCTTAGGGGAATTGTCAAAAAACAAACGAGGCTGGTCATGCCTTCGAGATGTTCTTCTATGACCTCTTCTTGACCTTGATGTCATCATTATTTCTTCAACCTTCTCACTCGTGCCATTAAAATTACTAGATTCAATTTGGACATCCTGAGTTGCAGCTTTGAGAGTTACTTGACTTATAATTTTGCATGTCTTGAGGCCATTCTCTACCATTTCTCCTATTTTGACTGCTTCTGAGAATGGTTTGCCGACTGCAGACATCATGTTTTGAAAGTAATTGGGCCCTTTAGCCTGAAGGAAAAGAGTGATTAGCTCGTGGTCATCCATGGGTGGCTTAATTCTAGCTACTTGTTCTTTCCATTTAATGGCATATTCCTTAAAACTTTGACGGTTTCTTCTTCCGATTTGAAAGGGAATTGCGGTATGGGGAAATGTCGATGTTATATTGAAACTGTTTGACAAAGGCATTCCTAGGCTTTCCTTTTATTACAAATGTGCAATCACACAATATGTTCGCTAGCTGATGCAATCCTTTCCTATAACTATACTTTATTTGCTGCAACTTCCAGAAATTGAGCCATGAATGAAAGAGGGAGGGGGTTGAATGTAGGTAAGCAGTCATTAGTCTAAGAACTTAGGTAGAATGATTCTACGGACAGATATAGTATCATATGGGGAAGTGATCAAATTCACAAATTTTGTTGATGTCATTCCAATATGTCACAAGTTACTTTCTAGTCGAAACAAGTTCAAGTAGGTAAAAAATTGAACAAAACTAGCAATTGCAGCAACACAAACAAACTGTTGATAATACACAATTTGCAATGCTGAGCCCTCAAGTTGGCCTCAAATTATATAGAATGGTTCAAAGCCAGTTATGCCACTTAGAATTTTTCAATAGCTACTCCATCTCTCAAGACCTCATAAGCCTCCCTACTCCGGGTTTTCTTCAATCCAGCTGTGAAATGAACCTTGGATTTTTCAGATGAGATAGCGGTAACTTTTACCCACATCATCACTTTCGTTTTCATTCCTTCAATGTCAACTAGCTTTCCTTTTTCCAGATATCCAGTAACAGCTGTAGAGAAGCGTAATACAGATGAATCCTTGTAACCGACTTCACATACAGAGGGTATATAGACAGTGAGCTTCCTTGTCTCTTCATTAAACTCGTAATTGGTGGCATCCCGTGGGAAAATACCTACTGGAACATCATGCTCCTTCAAAAGATCTGGCAATGGCTTTTGCATTTTTCCTACAAAACCAACATTAACCAGGGATGATAAAAGTTATCAATTGATATAGGTAGAAAATCCTCAAGAAAATGAACGATGGACGCTAGTGGATCAGATAGCAAATTTTGAACATGCAAAAAAAAAGGGGGGGGGGGGGATGGGATGGAAGAGCATGTTATGCAAAGAGAACACAAACCTTTAAGCTTGTTCACCAGCCATTTCGTTCCACCTTCAATACTGCTTTGCAATGACTGATTATTGATAGGGAAAAGATCAGTATAAACCATAAAAACTGCGAAAACCAGATTAGAGAGAAATCCCACGAATAATGGGAACCAACAGCTTTTATCCTGAGTTCTCCAATCAATTCCAATTTTAGCAAACATGTACATTATTTTACCATAGGAACAGTAATACGCTAGAAAAGTGACATTATCAAGATTCTAAAGTGGAAATTTCTTTCGAATATCCCCATCAATTACAGTCATTATATTCAGAGCAGCAGGAACACTTAAGTGGCTTTGGTTACTTCTTTTTTTCCAAAGAACTATCATAACATTAGAATACTTATAATCATGTTAGAACATAAAAGTTTCTATTGGATTTTACCAACATCATGAGGGTAGATGTTTTCCAATTGTTTCTTGCATTCAAAGTAAATAGCCTCACTCTTGCATTCATTGGGATGCTCAGCTGACCGGTTTATGCTCATGTTTTAAATAATGAAGGTGGAGAAGACGCACAGCAGGTTCCTTTATTTCCACTGTATACAACAAATTACATTGTTCTTTGAAATGCAAATAAGCAATAAATGCAACAAGAAAAGCAATTCATCAAAATCGAAGACCAACAATGCAAAAAAGTCTGCATGAGCCTTAGACTAACAATAGGAAAAGCTAAAATTTGTCTTTGACACTGTCAAGGAACCACATTGGAAAAACAAAAAAACTTAAAGAGGTTCAAATCCTACTGCAAATAAAAGCCTAGTATTTAAGTTGAGAAGGGTAGAGAAGCGATCCCATTATCCTCCATGTTCTGAATCATGGCTGCTCATCGAAAAAATTGTGAATTTCAGAAGATGGCTGCTCATCGAAAAAATTGTGAATTTCAGAAGACGACACTGACAAAACCTAGTGGTACCATGCCTCCATTAAAGCTTGTCCGTTGTGCATCTGTGGAAACTTATTGGACAAAACTAAATCTAGTGGTATTTCTTGGTTATCTATCCATTTTCCATGAAGAAAGTATTTTGCATACCCAGTTACAGTGAAAGAGCCATTCACAAATAAATATCCGTTGAAACACTGTGGTATAAAAAGAAAATGGCGGATCATTAATAGAAATAGATAGCAACAACAACAACACGAGTGGGGTCTGGGGAGTGTAAGTTGTACGCAGCCTTGCCCCTACCTTGAAGGGCAAAGGCCGTTTCCGAAATAGAAATAGATATCAAGAATCCAAATTATGAAGTCATCACTCTGTGAGTGATCTGAAGATATGCCAATAGAGGCATTCGCCCCCCCCCCCCCCCCCCCCCTTTTTTTTTTGAAATTAGCTTCTAACATGTTATGAAAGTCGTATTTAACCCAAATTTTAAACGTTGATTAGCTATGACACGGACCAAAATATCATATTGTGGAATCTTCACATGCACTCTGTTATACTTAACTAAGTCACACCCTTAGGTGCTACATTTTCATTAAAAATAACCGAGAAATCGATCATTTCCAACTTCAGAACTTGGTCGATAATGAGCCCACTCCTCTATCCCACTTTGTTTTAAGTACATACTTGGTTTATCCATCATGTTCGAACTGGTAATGTGCACCTACTACACATCTGTACTACCTTTGTCATTGAACCAAATCACAGGGGGGCTTAAAATCCTAGATCTACATCTAGCTAGGAGGAGCTTATTTAGTAAATTCAGACTATAAGGGATAAAAATTAATCGGTTCCACAAACATAATTAAGAATTCCCAAAATTAGATCACAGCAAAATCTATAAAAACCCTATAGTTGAATAAACAAACATAAATGTAATTGGAGAAAGTAAAGATGAGGGGAGAAAGGGCATACGTTAATGTCATCGCCGACGGAATTGAGCTCCTTGTTAGCTCTCTTACCAATCCAGTAGGAACCCACTTTGTTCAATATCTGATCCATTTTTTATATGCTTCTCAGATTTCTATAACCCGATGATTAAAACTCTAATAATCTCTATATGAAGAAATTTTTGTCAAATTCAGAGAGATAAGGGTATGTTGTGTAGATTTGAGTTTACTTCTTCGCACCCAGCTACAAGCTATGACCAGTTCCTTTCGCTACCTATGCAATTCTTCTTTAACTGTGATTTGCGCCAGAAAAGGAAAGAAAACTTTGGTCTTTGCCTTTGCTTCCTTTCGTACTGTTTTGGGAACGAAATTATATGAGGAAATTACAGCCATAATTAAATTAGTACAAAACTTAATTGATTTATAAAATATTATAAATATTAGCTAATTAGCTATTTGAAGCAACCAAAAAAAAAGCAAATCTTTGCTTTCTTTTGATTGGTAATTATTGTAATAGATAGGATAATATTAAAAAATTTAAATCTCAGTTTTGAAATGATTTCGTAGAGTTTTGAGGTGGTCTGAATTGAAATGCGAAGTATAAGATGAACATGAAAAAAGATGTAGTGTATCATAATGTGTATTATTTATGTATCACATAGGTATACATGTGATACATATTGATATGAATATGATACATATGTGTGAGATACATGCGTATATATGTGTCTGAAGAAGAATATTTTGAACTCGATTTAACTACAAAATTTAATACTAAAAAAGTTCAAATCACCTCCAATCTTTCTCAAATATTGACTCATTTATTTTCGATGTATTTTAACCATACTAAAAGATCCCTTTTTGCTTAAATTTTAGAATTTTGTACATATATATTTTTTGTATTTCATCACCTTGTTTACTACCTCATCTGTAATTTTTTTTCCATCTTGTATTTAATGTTGTTAATCACGCTTTAAAAATATTGAAGCAGATCTTTGCGTGTGATTCTTGGAGAGAAAAAATCCTATTTATTTAAGTTTTTAACTTTTATATGTGCTTGACTAATTTTGATAAGTCTTTGATTAATGGTTTGATGTTGATAAGTTAGACCATTTTCATAAGATTTTCAATATTCACTAGTCGTAAAAGTATATAAAATTTATATATTTTTATATATAATATATAAATATGCATATTTATACAAAACAATAATACATTTTCGATTATTATTTTCAAAGAAGCTATATATAATATTGCCACAAGTTTAGAGATATTAAAAAAGGAAAATGATTTAATTTGTTCCAATATTATTTGAAAATTAAAAAGTTTCTGATCTGTTAGACTTTTGGTATAAAATAACCTCCGTAGTGAAGAATTTTTTATTTTACTATTGGCCTCCTATGGAGCTTCAATCCCACATGGTAATCTTAAATCATAGTGAAAAGTTGATGAATATATTTTCGTAAAGTTTACATATATACTACTTTTTAAGACTTTATTTCGTGGGATTGTATTGAATTTATTATTATTTTTTGAATTTTCGCTCACTTCATGATACAAAATAAATTATTAAACACAAGTCTATTAATTAAATAAAAGTTTAACGAGAGATAAAATTAAATAATATCGAATAATTTGACTCTTTGCCCTATTAAAAAATGCACGGATTTGATCATAAGAATCCAACCTCATGATGGAGCTCCGTTAATTGTTTACTCATACGAATTTGATCATAAGAATCAACAATATATATATATATATATATATATATATATATATATATATATATATATATATATATATATATATATATATATATATATATATATATATATATATATATATTATACTATAAAGTTACCGTATATAATTAACTTTGTGATTAAGCCAAGTGGCAAACTAATAAATATTAATAGTATATGATAACTTTATTTTATATTTGATTATGTTAGTCAAATACAAATTTATATATCAAAGGATAATTTTGAATTTATTATAAAGTTTTTAAATTTGAATCAAAATAAAAAGAAATTTATCTTCTGTTACCATGTTATCATACTTAATTCGGTTATTGATCTCATGTAATCATATTAGGAACTTTTGTTATCTTAATTCAAATTATTTAAATAATACTTCATCTCTGATAAAAAAAAGTACTTTATATAACTATAAACTATTTTACATTTAAAATCATATAAGTATAGTTCTTTAAAACACAATAGCTAGACTTCAATAAAGCGAATTTTCTTAAAATAAATATAATATATAGGGTACATATTTATGTTTATCAAGAGAACAAAAAAAGTTTAAAAGTTGATAAAAATATATTTACATGTATAATGAAGTAAACCTACATGCCGGAGAAAGCAACATTACAAAAATCAGTCGATATTCAAGACAAGTTATTTTTTATTTTTATTTTTAAAAAATATTTGCTTGAAGAGTCAATTTATATAAATGGATATCAAACAAATAATAAAACTTTGGCTATATACTTGTTATCATTGATTTCTATCTAACACGTTCTAGCAATTGAAGGCTATAAGCCGAAACCACTTATTTACCTGCAGTCAAACCAACATTGCAAGGGTATAGTATTTTTTTCATTGAAGAATATTAATTTTTACTCATTAGACCATGTGGAAGATTTTTTTTTTCTCGAATTCAAAAAGAGGGATATCGGTTTCTAATTGATAGTTTTTATAGCGATTCTCAAGTGTAATAAAAAGTATATTTAAAATTGGTATGACAAGAAATAGTTATTTTTAAAATGTTAACAAATTATTTCGAAATGAGATTATTTTTTAAATTATAATGTAATTATTAAAATAAAAGACAAGATATTATTAAATTTTAGTAGATAGTTTTGAAAATAATTATAACAGAAGCCATATCATGGATAAAATCAAGAAACCGAAATCTTATGGATTATTACATAAATATTCGGCCAGATTTATTGTTTACTTTTTATAGCTAAGATACGTAGATGATATACGATTACATGCGATTAGACACGTGTTATATATGAATTATATACAAAGTATACATCCTTAATTTTTAATTGAAGTGGTTGGGTGAGCACATGTTTAGGTTGATAAGATAAAGCCAAAAAAAAATGAAAGAATTTCAATCAAATATTAAAAACATAAATAAAATTCTTATGTAGACAATTTCTATTAGAACTTATCCTTTTACTACGGAATAAATTAGTTTTGTGTAACAAAAGAAAGAAAGATATAAAAAAATAAGATAAAAGAAAATAACTATAGAAAAAATATATGAAAATTTTGAAAACCAAAAATAAAATATGATAATATAATTCTTCTTATATTTCATCTTTGTTGACTGTAAAAAAATTGGAAGCCGATCTCATTGATTTTAAATAGTTTTTCAACTCATGAAATACATAAATTATAAGATAAGAATATCTTAAAATATATATTTTATTTACATTATTTGTCATTTTCAAAATATCACTATTACTAACAAATTGATATAGTAATCAAATTTGAATTTAATTATAATTTAAGTACTTTACATTGTGGTTAAGTCAAGTACGGTGTCGAGAAAAAATTACAGGATAATTTTAAGATAATATATGTAATGTGATAACAACATTCAATTAATCTAACATTTAATGATTCAAATAACAAAAATCTATATATATATATATATATATAGAGGATATTCAAAATTTGAAATTTATGGCTAAAAATATCGATAAACTCAAAATAAAGTCATACTAAAATGAAGGCATAATACATAGACGCCCACTAAACTTGTCCATTTATTCCATTTGGACACCTAATAAAAGGGTAGTGCCTATTGAACACTTTAAGTTGAGATAAATTGTGCAATTAGACACACGCTGCTGACACGATAGTGTTTATAACACACCACTTGTGTTTACACTCAACACTAATTTTTTCTTAAGAATATACTTTACATTCAATTAAAAGTGGTAAAAAGGCCATATTGTAACTAAAGAATCATTTATATTATGTCAACATTTGTGCTTTGCCATAACTCATAAATACAAGTTATTATTTCGCTTTGTGACTAATTTTAGGTTCCAATGTCACCAATATGAATGTTGTAAAAATAAAATTATCACTACGAGATTTGAGAAAATATTAACCCTTTTCATGTAGTATTTCTTAATCAATATCTAATGATTATAAGGTTTAAATTTTAAGATTATTCAAATATAATTCAAATAACTCACATACTTAACATGATTAATGTCAAATATCAAAATGGTGTCATAGTAGAAAGAAAATCATTGGCTAAAGAATTTTTTAGATTTTAAACAGCCGACTAAATGAGTTTTGAATTAAGGATAATATTTTTACTTATATTATTATAGAAATAACTATTATTGAAAAATAAATTTTTAGAAACTGAAAATTTAAAATAGATATATTTTATAGAAAATATCAACACACGAAATAAGAATTTAAGCAGTAGTAAAAGAGTCAAGTCGTATCCAAAGAGTCCTTCATAGTCTCACCTTTAATTGTTTTTCCATAAATGTGACTTATTATTTTGCTTCCTGACAATTTTTTGGATCCAGTGACACGGACGAGAATGGTACTAAAAAGGAAAAATAGAATTATAACTAAGAGATTTGAGAAATATTTAATCATTTGCACATAGTGTTTCTTAATTAATATCCAATGATTATTTATATTTATCGAGAAGGTTTAAATTTTAAGATCATTTACATATAATCCAAATAACTCAAATATTTAACATGGTTAGTATCCGCGCATCTGCGCGAGTATTAATACTAGTGTATACAATAGGTAAATACTGCTTGAGTGTAATAAAAGAGTAAATATTAATTTGAAATAGGAAATAAAATCTTAAAACAAATAGAGTAACAACTTTCCAAAAAAATAAAAAATTATAAATCAAATGTAAAAATAAATTAATACTATTGCTCAAGCAAAATCTCTCTTGTACCTCAAAAAATGCATTCCTATCAGTATCATCCTATATCCGCCAATGACAGTAGGCAGCTCATTCACACGTATATTAGAGGCAACGCACCTTTGTTATATGTTGCTTACACGATTACACGTCTCTTATTTATTAATTATACTAGTTGGAGAAGCCCGGGCTGTGCCCGGGCCCAATTTGCACAAAATAGTCTGTTAAATAGATAGTGTCTTGAAACCTGATATATAAACTTTGCTTACTTTGAAGTTCAATTATGAGCCGTAAGTACAAATTGAATTTCGTTTTCTTATACACCAATTCAGTTGAGCTGAATTATCAACATTAATGTATGAAAACATAGCTTTACCGTAACATGAAGGAATGAAAGCACGGCCAAACTAACTTTGAATTTTTCAACCTGTAACATCCACTTTGGAGTAGGAATCTCTTTCACATTAATTGTTCATCGTTCCATAAATATTTTCTTCGACCTCCACAACTATGTCAAACTAATATACTAAATTGGGTACCTAATCAAGTAGTGCTACATAAAGTGGAACAACAACAACAACTACCCATTATAGTCCCACAGGCTTTACCCCTACCCAAAAGGACAAAGAGGTTATTTCCAATCTGACACTCGGCTCAGGGAAGAAACGGAAAAACAAAAACAAAAAAGCATTAGTAACTCCAGCGGAAATCGCATAAATAATTCTCTAAACATAAGAACCATAAATAAAATGACATGCAATAATAAAGTGGAACAAAGAGTGCATATGTTAAGTAAATTTCATATTTTCTGTGAGTTGTGAACTTCACTTAAAAGAGATGCACGCTTAGCTTCTAGTTTCTAACTAAATCCCCATGAGCTTTTTCGGGCTTTTCACTTGATGCTTTTGTATTCTCCAGTTGAAACCCTCCATTGCATAGTTTCTGTATGTATCTAGTCAATATTTTAAATGAGTATTTCCATCTCTTTTTTGGTCATCTACAATGACCATCTTTTATTTAGTGCTGAAATGATAAATCCACTTAATAACAGCCTAGAAGGAACTATTTCATCTGCAGTTTCAGAACTACAAAACTCACCCCTACTTTAATATCTAACATGACGTTTGCAAACCACTTAAAGTAATACTATCTATTTATAGAGAGCTCAAATAACATCTGAACTCCTCTTAATAATTTATTCTTTGGATCAACCGATGTAAAGCAACAGCAGGAAAAGGGAAAACCTTTATACCTCAAGTTGCATAATCTCATAAACCAAGCTAAGATCTGCAATTGAAAGTTGGCCACTCCCAAGCAAAAACTTTCCCTTTTTTTGAAGCCAAACAGACTCGATCATTGCAAGAGATGCTAAGAGGACTTTCTCAGCTTCTGCTGCTGCTCGTTGATTCAAAGGCAACCCAAATGCAGGAGCAAGAACGGTACTAAAGATATCTACAGCTGAAAACATAAGCACTGTTTCAGAAAACTGTTGGAAACAGCTAAAACAGTGTTATATCAACAAGTAGTAATCACAAAACGTTGGGAAAAGACTACTTAATCATAGTGTTTTAGTCACCTCCGTTGTTGAATACAAAAGTCACCATGATTAAGTGGATAGACTCAAAATTAGAGGCTTGAGAAAGGTAAATTGTTTCAATTACAAGAAACAACTATTAAGATAGTTCATGAATATTGCAGGCTTGTAGCAACTGTCTAACATTAGGTTAGTAGCAAGAATCTTGGTAAAGAGCACTATAACAAGCCAGTTCAAAGTGATCATACAAACAAAATTACCCGATTAATCTCATTTTGGCTCGTAAAAACCAGCCTCCCTGTTAAGTTAGCTCATGTAAGGCTAAGGCGGAGTAAAAAATTTCCAACTGGAAACTAAAATAATCTCAATCTCTGATAAAAGCACCTGCACCACAACGCAAGTTAGAGTGATGCCAATCCAACACAGAGTCGACCTTTGCTCTTTTGTATAAGTCAAATGGGTACCTTCAATAGAACGGAGTAAAACACAAGAGTTAATAGAAGCTAAACCCAGTATTTTTTATATGGAATGGAACTTAAGATATATATGAGATAAATTACTAAATTTTTAATAACTATTGAATTATGAATTCATAACTTTAAAGTGCAGTCCATCGATGATAGCAAAAAAAATTGAAACTACCAAGTTTAAACCGTGGACCTACTCGGACCATGTTCCGTGTCAACAAGAAGAGCTTTAAAGGGTACTCATTTCCACGATAAAAAACATTTGATTCAGGTTTAGTGGAAAACCTAAAGCTGCTGCACTTACCAATGATCTGCAACTCTTGGAAATGCACAAGCCAGATATCTAAGAATTGTGTGACTGCCAGCAAACAAAATTAGTTAGCTAGCTTTTAAACGTATCCAAAATAAAAGATTATTTAAATAGTTCGGTCTCCACGGTAGTTACTTGTGCCCGCATTGTACTACACACTACACATCAATTTTTACAAAAACGTTCTAAACTTAGCAAAAATTTTCCTTCTTGTAGTATATGTGCATAGGTGAACACGTTAAACTATGATCTTCTACATGAATAAATCACTAAATATTAGCTTTAGGATGCATGCAATACATAGAATAAAAAATAATCATTGAAAAAGTTTTAATATTGGAAAATGCGAAAAATTTCAGCTCGAGCTGAAAATTACCTTTCAAAAAGCTTAAATCTTCCATCCATTATAGCTGGTACTTGCTTCATGGGGTTAACTTCTGAAGATGAATTCACAGGAAACTATTGAAATTATCTTGAAATTAAGTAATAAATAATAATTCAAAAATATTTTTTCAGGAAAAAGTAGAGTTAATAAAATGACAAACATTTAAATTCAGGAGACAAGTGCTGGCGTTTGGAGAGGTTTATGCAGACCTCTTCAAAGTCTATCCCATTTACTAACAACTAAAAAACAGAACGCTGCTCTGTTTATGCAGCGAACGCGGAATGGGAAAAAAAATCCTAGGGTTCTTTACAAACACTAATTTTTAAACTCAGTTAAGTGAAATATCGGCAGAACACTTGGTTGAGACACAAACTAAAACTAAGGCAACGTTATTTGAGAAAGAAAAAACATACTTATCACAAAATCAGAGGCTAAGATGTGTAAATTTTCTTACAACAAAATATTTAGGGATAATTAACAGTTGCTGGAAACAAAAATCGCTGTCCACATCGGATACTAATAATGCACATGTGTGGATACTAATAATGCACATGTCTGTACAGGAAACCCTATTCCACAACTAAAGTGGTTCTCAGAAAAAATATAATAGAAAAGTTTGACCAGCTACAACAACAACAACAACTACTACCCAGTGTATTCCTACAAAGTGAAGTCTTGGGAGGGTAATACGTACACATGCTTTACCCCTATTCGGCTTTACCCCTACTCGAAAGAAAAGGATAGTTGTTAGATTTAACTCCAAAATCCAAATCAGATACTATTTTGAATTCATTAACCAATGATCTTATTCTATAACTTTTACTTCAGTTGCAAATGAGCATTCGCGTCTTTCTGTTTTTACAATTATTTCCGCAATAACAAAGTGCAATCTAGAGAAGAACAAACAATCAGCAATAATCTAATAATTGTTTACATAATCATCTTGTTAAAAACAACAAAGTTATTTTTGATTGAAAGCATGCATCACAGGCTTGAATGTAAAATCAATAATCATGAAAAAAATTTGCTATCAACATGAATAAAAAATGAAAGCAAATAAGCACAGATTAATCTTTCAAAAGGGAAAGGTTTTCTGACTCACCTCTGCAGCCAGCAGTACAGGAACCATATTCTGCATCTGGCTTAAGCTTTGCTCAAGTAAGTTTCTTGATTTCTTACATCTTGAAAGTATAACATCTCCTGTTAATGCGTGAACATACAGTACTAAGTTTGATCAAGACCAATATTCTGTAATGTGAATGAAGACACTAATTATTACGACAATTAGATAACTTAAATGAGGATTCACTAATTATCAGTACTAAATATTGATATTTTAGTCAAAATGCATGCCAAGTATAGTTTACTTGATTCACTGCAATGCTGAAGAATGTCCTTGGCTTTCTCAAGTGCTCTGTTTAACTGGCAAAGTACCTGTATTCCTGAGTTGCATCGAGGACGTGCTTCTTCAATTGCTGGAAGTAAAATTGAAACTCTATTTACAAATTTAATTAGTTCAATGCACATTAGACGGTGCACCTGCATTCATCATATAATAGAGGAATTATTTAGTTATAAAATGGGATGTATAGCTGAAAGTAAAAGCACAATGGTAGTCGATAACGACAAAAGAAACCATGAAATTGACAGGTAGTAATCTATGAATAAAACTACCAAATTAGAAAGCATTGATGAAAACCTAAATAATTCCGTAGTAAATATGTTGGATTGATTTCAAACACGACGATAATGTCTTTTGACTTTCAAAAATTAAGTTTGAACTGAATAAGTAAATGGCCAGTTGTGATACAGGATTCGAAGTAACTTTAGGAAAATATTGAAATAACAAGATATAGGTAACTGGCAGAATAAGAATTTAATATTAAACAATGATGGCAAACTATTACTGACCTTGTTTCGGAGCTCGAGGTAAGCAAAGGTCCAGTGACAACCTTATTGCCTAACCGGGGAAAAAAGCAAACATGAGTACCAATAAGCATATAAAAAGTAAAACAAAGTGTATGTGAGTAGAACGACAGAGTAAAACCGAAAAATTATTCTATTTTAAAATAAAAAGAAGACTTACAAGGACGCTCTTTGGATAATTTCGTCGTAAACAATATTATATGTAGAATGGTAATCACGGTTGGCTAGTGTGGACGGCCGGACCAGCACTTTGACGCAATTTGAACTCTTTGCTCTCGATAAGGCGACATAAAGTTGACCGTGGGAAAAAACAGGTTCTCGCAAATATATTCCAACGAAATCCAGAGTCTGATCTTGCGCCTTATTTATAGTCATAGCATAGTCTTACTGGGAATTGTGTTCTTTTAAAATGAACTGGTAATCTTTCGTCTTGCGACGATAATAATGGTATTCTTGGGATAAATACATGTTTATTTTTAAAATCACCCGTCGCGATCTTAGCACTAATAACATGTGTCTTAACATCGCATCATATCAATCGTGTACCATTGCATAAGCCTTCATATGGATTCAAGTTACGCAATAATATAATGGGACAGTTCTCCTTCAAAGTTAATTTATAAGGAGGTAAACCAGCAGGATTCAAAGTATGTAATAGATCTTCAAATTGACTTTGATCATTAGGTTCAACTGTTTCGTCAATAGCAACAAATGTAATTGGTTTTTCTGGAAATTTTTCTATTAAAATATCATTGATTTCATTCACAAAATCATTCTTTGTCGTTAGGATAACATGAGAATCTGCCGAACAAGAGTTAGAGGAGCATGCTTGTACATTTGAGAATGTCGTAGCGAATAAATGATCTAAAGATTCTTCTTCGGTTGTAAAAGGAATAACTAAAGAATCTGGAAGTTCAATTTTGTTATTAGAGTTTACCTTTTCTTGCCCATTTCCAATTCTCATCAAGTAATCACAAAAAGCAGGATCTGTTTTTGCCCTCATATTCTCAGATAGTTGCAATTTTTCGAGTTCGTCCCAAATGGTAGAATATAGTAAACTTTCACTAATGAAATCTTCTTTTTTCCCGTTTCGAACAACTGGAAGAGTTTGTCTAAAGTCACCTCCAAAAACGATGACTTTTCCCCCAAATATTATATTTGTATCCATAAGATCTTTTAAGAGCAAGTCAAATACATCAAGCATTCTTTTTTTAGCCATAGACACTTCATCCCATACAATTAATTTTGCATCACGAATTAAACCTGCAGTTGAGCTTTGTTTGCTGATATTACAGCTGAAATTTTCATCAATGTCTATAGGTATTTTAAAACGTGAATGTGCAGTTCGTCCACCTGGAAGAATTGAAGCAGCAACACCAGAAGTAGCAGTTGCTAGAGCTATATATCCTTTACTACGTACGGTCGCTAATAAGGCACGATATAAGAAAGTTTTTCCAGTTCCTCCTGAACCATCAATAAAAAAAGCTCATGGTTTCTTGGAAAATACTCGATCAATAATCACATTATATGCTTGTAACTGTTTTGCATTCAATTTTTTGTGTAACAATATATCCTCTTCACTAACCATGATGGTTCTTTCAAAGAATACCTCCTTTGCTTCTTTTTCCAATGTAGATGTTCGAACTGTTTCTGGGATAAGCTCATATTCATTTACATTATGACCCATAGAGTGTAAAATATCATTAATCTGATTTAAAACTTGATATTGAATATCTTTCCTTTCAACATTACGTAACACTCTGAAATCTTCTGACATTGATTCTTCAAATTGTTTCCATATTTCTTTTGGATTGGCTGGATTACAATACACTAATAATGTAGCAAATAAACGTCTTAAACTATATGGCATTTGGTAACTTGCTGCCTCTGACATGCAATCAATTAAACTGTTATCACAGTGTAATAGTCCTCTTTTTTCTGCGGATTCTCTAAAAGTATTATAATGTTCCTCATTTACAGTTTGAAGATCTTTATATGATTTCGGTCCCCTCACATTCAACAATAGTAGTCTCAGATAATATCGTTCTCCTTCAGTTGGGTGACACGTTACGATACGACCAATGGCACAACGTTGTTGTCGTCGTGTCCATGTTTTGTCGGTAGTTGACCATACAAAATGTTCAGGAAATTCTTTGTATAATAAGTTAAGCTTTATGGCATCTTTGTTAGTTCTGTTCATCTGGAAAAATTTTGTCAGCGTTGTTTTATTAATCATAGGATTATTAATGATTGTGTTTATATCTGTATTGCCTTTAAAAGAAACAAGTTGCTGCCCTTTAAGATGTAGCTGAAGGTGATAAACGCTTGGATACATTTCACTAATAGAAAAACCAAATAAACGCCATGTAGCTTTAGGTGGTGATACCCATCTAGCAGATTGATATTCTTTTATTTCATCTATTTCTTTGTGTGTATCATTATCATGTACGTAAAATGCAATTTTTTCATGTCCTTTACAAATATATTTGTAAAGATATTTAACAACCTTTATATCAGAGCAAACCTCAACATTCATATGACAGTTCAATTTACCAAGTAAAAAAGGATTGTATGGAACAACCCAAGAGTTATCTAAATATTGCTCTCTTACTTTCACAACCTCTCCTGTGTTTCGTCTTTTATAGATGGGATACGAATCAGTTCCTTTTGATGTATGTTCAGCAATTTTTTTTTGATATTTAAACTTGCAAAGACCATTTTTTTTCATACAGGAATTTGTTGGATTCAGATTACCGCATGGACCGTGCATCATATGTTTAAGAACAAGCAAACGTAATTTTTTATCCAAATTAGCATCTGGTAGTTCAGCACTAATAATTCCGTCATAAGCCTCCGATGTCAATAGCTTATATTCATTAGTTAATATTATAAGGAAATGAGCATGTGGTAAACCTCGTTTTTGGAATTCAACAGTATACATATAAGCAGCAACTTTTCCAAAGATATTTCTCTTGCTTATATCAGTTTTCAGTTCTTCAACTTTAGCCCTGAATACTCGCCTAATTAAATCAGGTCTATTTTGCGCCTCATCAGTTGTCCACAAATGTTCTTTTATTTCCGGCCACGTCGGATTACAAGTCATAGTTATAAACAAATCTGGTTTACCAAAACGTTGTACTAATGCAATAGCATCCATATATCGTTGTCGCATATCTCTAGGTCCACCTATAAAAGAAGCTGAAAGGAATTTTTGCTTACCAATGTTAGAAGAATCTCGTTCACCAAGTCTTAAAATATCTAGAAGTCCTTGCAATATATCCATTCTAAATAAATCTTGATTGAACGAAGCAAAATCTAATCTTTGGGTTTCAATTTTTATGTATTCATCAACTGAATATTGCTGAAATAGTCTACTAGTGTGTAGTAACTCGTCTTCATCATCATTTCTCATTTGAAGTTTATAACAATAATATTCACGAGCAGAAACTGTATCTCTTTTTTTCTTTCCTTTTTCTAAAGTTTGAGCTTCAATTTGAAGATATGAATCGAGAGAGCAAAGATTTCGTATGTTTGATAACTGTTCACATTCATGAGTATAACTTCCACGAATATTTTTTACTTTAGGAATTTTCTTAATACCACAATGCCACCCATTTTGTCCGTATGGAAACAACAAAGGATATTGTAAGGCATCATAACATCCGTAATAATAGTTCACTATTTGTGTTATGTTGCTATGGGTATATATTTGAATATGTGGGGCATGAGTTATATTATTGTCATTGTTCTCAACCCATATTGCAGCAATTTCTGATGAAGTTGGCAAGTTATATACTCGCTGATCTAAACCAGGATCACATTTGAGTCCAATATGGAAGTTCTGTAGCTCAGGAATATCTATCAAAGATCGGATAAAAAAGGAATATGGGTTAACCTTCAACATGTCCATCAGTTTACTCACTATAGATTCATTGACTTTGTTAGAGCATGCCATTCTATTTGCTAACTCGTTGTTGTCATAAAAGTACAACTGTAGATTTTTTGGTTTTTTCTCTTCGGGATACAAATCATCTATTAGGTGGTACATTCGTCCTTGAACTCTAAAAGTATAGATACCATGATTTTTTCGTGCTAAGTCTGTATCATAATTTACACCAAGTGATGTAAATGCAAATGAATTATTATATGTTCTGATATATGTTCGAAAGTGTTGGGATTTTTCATTATTCTCGAAGTATAGATTATGAAGCTTAGCAGGCATTCGATGTGAAATTATCTTAATTGTACCAGTGCTACAACAAAATCCAGGAGATTCATATTCAAATCGTTTTGCAGAGCAGAATTTACAGTTTTGAGTCTTTTTTAATGGTACATAGTCTGACCGTAGTTTAATATTCATAGCAGCTTTGTTATTTCGACCGCGACCTGCATGTTCTAGATGTTGTAAGGAGTGAAACAGTAAGCACAAATGATATTATTCAAAGAAGACACAAATACAAACCTTTAGTTATCACTATGTCAGCTGTGTCATTTTGTTCATTAGGTACAGCCGATGTTGAACCTATCACATAAGTAATTTTTAATTAACATTAATATGTCTTGTATATTAGTGTAAACTTATGACAAATTTCAGTAACTTGCCTTTCTCATAAGTGCAAAGAGGATTTCGTTTGTCGAAAGTAGGAAATGATGGAAGCAATGTAACTTTACTCTCTGCATAGTAAGCATAAGCGCAACAGCTGTTTACATTATTAAACTTAGATAAATATTCGTGCACACGAACAAATTATATTTGCAATAATAGTGAAACAGTTACTCATGCTGTATACATTGCGATATAGAGTTAATATACTAACCCGTTTTGGAAGTATCAGAGAAGTCCATTATATTAGGAGTATACTGTGAATGTCCCGATGATGTATCAGTAGAGATGGTTGAAGTCATTCTCTCAAAGTGACTACGTTGTAACACATGACTTGTGAGCACTTCATGTAGTGCTAGTGCACTCTTTTCATTGGCCATCTTAACTCTATATTGTTCACGGCGTCTAACATTCCTATCAGCATATTTCTTTTCATATGGACGTTTGTTTGTTTGTCGAGAGTCCATCAATATTAAAATTTCTTGCTCCCAAATATGTGTTGGTACAAAAGTTCTAAAATTGTTAAACACTGCAAGTCTGCAAGCGTACAAAATAATAGTTGTTACAGTTGCTATTCAGAAAAATTGCACTTTAGCAAAAGAAGATATCTTAAAGAATGTTTGGATGCCAGTAAGAAGAAAAGGCAAAAAATTAACTTGAAACACAAAAAGAATCCATTAGGCTTTTAAAATCATATATTTTACGATACATAATGACTAAACCCTCCCTCTACATTCTCTTTAATTTCACTGTCCCTTATGCAGATAATTGTATATTTTTTTATTGATTTTAACTTTTGCCTTTGATTATTAAGAATTTAAATGTAAATCTAATTTGTAGATACTGAAATATTTACATAAAGCAAAAGTTATGAAATGAAATATTCAAGGTACCTTATCAAGATATAAAAAGATAAGATATTAAATTGAAGAATTTAGCACTCAGTAAACTTACACCATTTCTGAAACTCTCCTCCTACTACTGGGATTATCTTATCCAGTGAAAAAGGGGTTGGGGGGATTTATGTTTATAATGTTGTCACAACAACTGACAAAATAATTGTAAGATGGAATCTGATCAAAATTCTTGTTTTGTAAGATGGATGAACTTTGACATATTTTATGCACGCGCACACATATTCCTTGCTATATTCTTTATCGGAAACTCAGAGGTTGGCAACACAGGACGTGCAGGCTTGTCTATTTTGTTCTCTCAAGTACTTTCCTATAAATGACCATTTCTTGTTAGTTCTCTATAAGAATCAATCTGCAAATTCAATATCTATCATGGCATTCAAGCGATTTGTTCAAAGGAAGTCTTTTGCGATACAAGGAGTTAGGATGGATTCATACACAGGTTTAATATCTTATCTTCACGGTGTAGTTAAGAGAAGGAAGTTTCTCCAAGGATTTAAAAAGCTCGAGAGACGGACAAGCCTCTGTCCGCCTGATGAAGAAGGGAGACATAAGTTGATTCTTCGAAAGAAGAGGAAACCAAGTGGTTGTGGGTCATGGAGACGGTAGTAATTCTCTTGAAAACAAGAAAGACTACCTGTGAAATTATGGATCCTTGTGTTATAATGCTACTTGGAATTTCTCAAATAACAGTCATTTCTATGTGCAAATTGGGTAATGTTCAAATGGTAGAAAAATTCCAGTTTATATACTGATCAAGATGATTAGTATATTGGAGCTCGAAGCGAAAACAGGAAGCAAAGCACATGCTTCTTTCAGGTAAAGTGCACAATTACAAAAAAACTAAAACCAAACATATACGCATTAGTAATATAACAATCAAAATGCAATAAATAAATGACTTCAACACCCAATATACGATTACCGATTTTATTCCAACTCTTCAAAGTTGAGCTTTAAAGAACCGATAATTTTTTGTTAATTCACTTAAGTCATTACTTGAAGCACATAGTTAATTGAAGTGCACGATTCTCGCTTTGAATCGCCATATTGCTTTAACCCTCTTTTTAATAAGTATTGAGAAACAACATAAAGAAAGTGCTAGTCAGTATGTACAACCCAATCAAACTTTACAGACTACTAATTAGATACTATCTTATTCTTATCCTAAGTCAATTATTTATTTTCTCTTCTGTTTTCTTTTGATGAAGAAACGGTAAAGATTTTGTTAATGAGTACTAAGAAGGAACTTATAAGAGAATATCAAAAGAGAGGTCTTCTCTATATATATCGAAGGAATTCAAAAGATCCAACAATGAGGCTATGTCAGATTTAAAGTTCTTCCCACACCACAAATAAAAACTCTTATTGTCTTACAACATCTACCAATTGCATAGAGCAAGTTTTATTCTTCCTGGTATAACCCATTGGACTCCAAATATTCTCAGGAACACTGAAAAGTAATAACGACTCGAGAGTAATGATCTTGCCCGTTATTAATATTTGAGACTAATGATCTCGAAATCGAATACTTCCAACACCAGTAATTTCCACGCTGTCTTTTAAGCAATTAATTTCAGCCATCACACATTGATTAAGGTATTAAGGCTTATATCAAGACTCCATTTACATCCCATTCACAAAAAGAAAAAGGAAAAAACAGAAAACAAATCTTTCATGCCTAAATAATTCCACTCTAATTATAACCTTAAACTCCTAGAACTCCTTAGATTTTCAGCAGCAGTTATCAAATGACTATTATCAAGATCAAGAGGCAATCTTAAATCAAGCTTCTGTAAATTAGTACAACAATTGTTTTGACTCAAGAAATGAAGCAACTTTACTTCCACCATCATATATCAACTTTACCTCCAAATTATTACATAATCACACAGTTTTTCCAATTTACCCAAAATCATAATAAGGGAATAAAAAAAATTAGAGCTTTTAGTAATAAGGATAAGTTTTAGAATGTAAGGGTAGAAACCAAGAGGAACAAAGTTAGTAAAAAGGAAGGGTACCTAACAGTAGTGAGAGAGAACCAAATTCGCCGCCTAAGAAGAGTGTTGTTTCAGTTCATTGCATCCAAACTCTGTCGCAACTTGCCGTACTATATCTGATAGTGCGTAAAAAAGGCCTATGAAATACATTTTATGTATTAGTGTAGGAATCAGACAATAGATAAAAGTAATATACACAATAATCATGAAATTATAAATATTGTCGCTGCTAACTTTGTTGTTGTAATTGCAAGACAAAATATAAGTTCTATCGAATTTTTATATATAACTTACTAATCAATGAACTCAGAATAACAAAATAAAATAAATTTACAAAATAAAATGCATCAGTAGCAGACTAAAATTGTAGCCTAAATCCAACAAAGTAACCTTCATCCATTCTAAATCCCCAATTTATAACTCTTGGTCAAAATACAAAAAACCTTCAAACATAAACAAACATGGAGAATAGTTAGATAGTAGACGAAAATCAAAATTTCTTTCAAGGTATTTTTGAATTTCACAAAATTAACATAAAATTACAATTTAATTTCGACCAACAAATAAGCAAGAACCCAAAAATAAAATAATTACAGTTACATATAATGGAAAAAGTATGTCAATTGAGCAACCACTGAACTGCAAAACCCCAATTTTTTGTTGCAACGAAGAAGCAGAAGCCCAAGGAATTCTGAGCGAAGATTAGCGGTGACCGTGAACCATGTGATTACATCAATTTAGAAACCAACGAAGTACAAAAATCCAAGTGAAACTCCAATTCTTTCTTACATCGAAGAAGAAGGTTATGGAATTCTGAACGAAGAAAGACAAAAGCAGAGCAAATTCAATTCTGGCCTTTGAAATTGCCTATTTAATTCTTCTCTAAAAGATACAAATCAGAAGGCAAACAAAGAAAACAAAGAAGATGAACAGAACCTGTAAGAGATGGAACTTTGAGATAGTGTTTTGACTGATAATATGAAGTGGTCAGATGTTACATGGAAGTCCACGCATTGAGCCAGCAACATAGAAACCCAAGCGCCCATCTTTGTTGCTGTCACTGTTCGAGTGCCTACAGTTGTTTTAAGGGAATTAAAGACTAAAGCTGAAATGACCAGAATACCCTTGTCAGACAGGCATGTTGATGATACTGACAGGTAACTCTTGCTTCTAATATAAGATATAAGAGAACTAGGTTGGTGCAGCCCGTGCCAGCACGGGCCCAACACTATTTAATTTTGAACGATGTCTGATAAATTAATATTGAAGTATATACAATATTTTATGCTAGGAAATGCACTCATAATTTACATATATTTGAACCAAAACATACACTGTTTGCATCCATAGGAGCACTACATTAAGGGATGTTTAAAGTGGCACAACATTTATAACATATATCACAACACTATTTACATATGCGGTCTTTAATATTTTTCTGATAGTTCTTGGACAAAGATATCTGCAAACAAATAAATTTGTATGGTAATTAGTGAAAGTTAGAGTACATATGAAACAAAAATAATTCAAATAAAATAAAGATTACACTTTAAGCATAACAGCAAAAGCCAAAGAAAATATTGAGGGTAAATATGTTGTAGAATAAACTGTAAGTTTATCATTAAGAAGTACTTACTAATGTTGTTGAGGATAGCTATCTAGACCCATGAAGAATTGAACTGAAGTGAATTTAGTTTCTTGTGAAGTTACCTTTGTGATAGGACTTTATGTAAGTCCTCAGTTAGATTAGTGAAGTTGATATGTAAAAGGTATCCCTATCTAAAAATAACTGAAGAGGTCAGCTATAAATTGCTCTTTAGACTTTTAATTTAGTAATAAAAATACACATACCTGACGTTGTCCCAGAAGCAGATGAACCTGAACTTTTTGGAGCAGCAGCTGCAGACAAAACCGAAGAATCAAATTAACAGTAAACCGACAACTGAGACATAATTATTCTCTAATTCTCTCACTTATCCCTACATTAACTCTTCCGTAGTTGTAATAACTTAACCATAACATTAGTAGTTGTAATAACTTAACCATAACATTAGCAAAAACAGCACACTTTTTAAACTTTCTCAATCTTTTATTTAAAAAATAAAGACAATATGTGTACTAATATTTAATCAAACATAAACCAGCAGCACTTGCGCTGGAATTTTGTATATCCTGTTTCAAACGTCATAGAAGATAGGACCAGAGACCCATGGATTAGAAGTCTATAGTAATTATCCGATAACTAAATGTCAAACAGCAAGTCTTTCTGGAGCAGGAAGTCAACGACAGTAAATCCTCGAGCATAACATAAGTGTCCATAAAAGGAAAGAGGGAAATGCTAATAATCTTGCAGCGATTGAGTTCCCCTCAAGCATTGCTTATTGTTTAAGTTCTAAACACCAAATCACACAGTTCAGATAGATAGATCAGAAGGCATTAATATGAAAGTTCTCATGAAATTTGAGTTTCAGAGAGAAAATTTGCAGGATAGCATGGCAATTGAGTTAATAAAAGAAACCTCAATACACTACAAATTGGTATCTAAATTGGTATCTGGATTTACTTTTGAAGGGAAATTTTTTTAAGCAACACCAAATGAAGTTACTTTAAATGTGTCAAATCTTTAGGATACTGAAAAAGGAAAGAGTGGGGAGGAGTAAAAGTAATAATTGCAATGAAGAAGCAAAGAACATAGCATTTATTTATATTTAGTTAGAAATGTCAGATGCCTGGTTTTATGAATACATAGGCATGTGAAGTATGTTGGGATATTTGTTGGCACATTATGTCCATTTTTCAGACACAATTAGTTTATACATATTCTGTGCAAGTATATGTGTGGCTTAGCACTGAAATTTCAATTCAATCAATTGAATAAATGACAAATATGTCTCCCCGTAATTACCCTAGTGTTTCATTCTATTGATCGTTGATTTTTTCTAATGATATCTGCAGTTTAATTGAGTCTTGTGTGTTTATCAATGTTGGACTGCAAAATAAGCACTAATGAAATATATGGCTCTCAATGCATGCCTAAAAGTAGGCTGCTACATTTACTAAAGGTTACATTTACACACGCTAGAGGAAGGGTGGCAGGTCATTCAATAATTTTTGCAAGCAACCGGCAGCCAAAGAATACATGAAACAGTGGCTAATCGGTATACTAAAGATGATTACATCCATTGTATGACTGATAAAAGTATGGTAAAAGAGAGAACAAAAAACGCAGATAATGGTTTAATATGGCATAGAGTTGTGGTGAAAGTGAAACAGAAAGGAAAATTGAAACAGCTCATCTTGCTTTGTACAAGAGTACTCATTTCTCTCTGCCACAAGAATTCTTTCAAAGTTTTAATCCTCAAGTTCAAGAATCTCAATTTTTTAAGGCACATATCCTAGTAGACCTACACTTCACTTTTTTAAGTCGAAACTGCTAGTTGTAAGGGGTCGTAAACTGTCACGACCCGGATTTCCCCACCATCGGGGTCATGATGGCGCCTACTAAATGGAAGCTAGGCAAGCCAAATATTAATTACAAATAAATTACAGCGGAAGACTTAGTCAAATATGATAAAGAAAATCCAAATCCGATACACTACCCAAGATTGGTGTCACAATACTCACGAACTTCTAAGAATAATACACATAATTGTCTGAAAGAAAATACAAGCTGTTTATCTCGATTACATGAGATAACGGAATGAAAAGCATAGATAGAAGAGACAACAGGTCCTGCGGACGCCTGCAAGGCTACCTCGTAGTCTCAGTAGTCGAAAAATCCACAAGTCTCTACTGTCGCTGCTGCTGTCCGTAACTTGTATCTGCGCAAAAAGAGCGCAGAGTAGTATCAGCACAACCGACCCCATGTGCTGGTAAGTGCCTGGCCTATCCCAGCGAACTAGTGACAAGGCTAAGGCCAGTCACCCACCTAAACCTGTACAGTTGCAATATATATATATATATATATATATATATAATACATTATAAGGAAATACTCTGCTCTGAAATAACCGTCAATAACTCACGATATCCGGAATAATCTAATCAACATAATAAATCTTACTTTCATGTCTCAATTCCTCTCTCATTTCATATCTCGTGGTAGGCGTACCACCCGCTCCCAACTATCACAGTAATTATATCTCGTGGTAGGCGTACCACCCGCTCCCAATATATCAATAATTATATCTTGTGGTAGGCGTACCACCCGCTCCCAAATATATCAATAATTATATCTCGTGGTAGGCGTACCACCCGCTCCCAAATATATCAATAGGCTACCGGCAACTATGGCCAATGCCGAGATTTAAATCACTTCGTGGTCGGCGTACCACACGATCCCATTTCTTATTATATAAGTGGTCGGCGTACCACACGATCCCATTTCATAAATATATATATATATTACCCGGCATTTAGCCAATAATCTCTATATCAACAATATTTGTAATTACCGGTTTTTAAACCAATAATTTATAATAGTTTCAACAATTTACCTTCATTACCGGTATAACACCAATAATTCTTATTCAACAATTTATTCATAACTAAATTCATATTCCTACAAACTAGGATAGAACAAACACTTACCTCGAAAGTTCACGAACGATTCAATCCGTAAGCAATGCCTTTTCCTTTCGAATTTGACTCCAATCCAACCGTATCTATACACAATTGATTTCATATCATCAATTCTACTTATCAAACTAGTTCATATTGCTAAATATGATTTTTACAATATTCTGCCCGGAATAGTAAAAATCGACCCCGGGCCCACATAATCGAAACTCAAGTTTCGAACCAAAATAAGTTCACCCAATCACCCATGAGTTCAAATATACAATTTGTTCTTAAGTTCGACTCAAAACGAGGTCTAGATCGCAAATTCTTTGAAAACCCTTACTATACTCAATTCTCAATTTTTCTACCCATTTACACCTATTTAGGCTTAGGAATTCAAATAATATTGATGGAAAATAAAGAAAGCGAGTTAAGAATCACTTACCCAAGAAGTTTGATGAAGAATTGCTCAAAATCGCCCAAGGAGCTGTGGAGAAAAAAAGAGTTTGTGAAAATGGGATAAAATCCCGTAAGTGTTCTATTTTGGGATTAAATTCACTGGGCAATAATTTGTTCATCGCGTTCGCGACACCCTGGTCGCGTTCGCGATGAAGGAAAATATCAGGCCATCGCGTTCGCGTAGGGTGAGTCGCGAACGCGAAGAGGAAAATACCGGGCTTCAAATTTGGCCTACGCGAACGCGGGCTAAGCCACGCGAACGCGTAAAGGAAAAATATGACTGGTTCAATTTACTTTGCGCGAACGCGAGAAGGAGTCCGCGATCGCGATGAAGGAAAATGCTTGGCATCGCGAACGCGATCAACATGACGCGAACGCGAAGAAGGAATGAAATGTTCTTCGCGAACGCGACCAAAGCATCGCGAACGCGATGAGAAAATGCCTGCTGCAGAATTTCTGCAATTTTTTTCCAAGTCCAAAACCACCCCGATACCTATCCGAAACTCACCCGAGCCCTCGGGGCTCCCAACCAAATATGCACACTAACTCAATAACATTATACGAACTTGCTCGAGCGATCAAATCGCCAAAATAACATCAAAATCATTGAATTGAGCCTTAAAACTCAAGAATTCTTTCAAATTCCATAATTTCCAAACTTTCCAATTTAAGGCCGAAACACGTCAAACGACGTCCGTTTTCAACCAAACTTTACAGGAAGCGCTTAACCAATATATATGACCTGTACCGGGCGTCGGAACCAAAATACGAGCCCGATACCAGTACTTTTTAATCAAAATTCAGTTTCATTTTCCTTAAACATTTTCAGAAAACAATTTAACGGAAAAATTCTTTTACCGGGGTTCTAGACCTCGGATTTCAATTCCGGACATATGCCCAAGTTCCATATTTTTCTACGGATTTTCTGAAACAGTCAAATCACGGATCCGGGTCCGTTTACCAAAAATGTTGACCAAAGTCAACCATATCAATATTAATATCAAAATTCTTCAACTTTTTCACATATTTCACATATTTCAACATAAATATTTTCCAGCTTTGTGCCTGGACTGTGCACGCAAATCGAGGCAACTATAAATGAGGTTTTCAAGACCTCCAAAGCTCGGAATGATTAATAAAACAAGTGATGACCCTTTGGGTCGTCACATAAACAGAGCTTCATTATGAAGTACCGAGCTGTCAATTGTAATACTTCTCTTGGTAAGAAGTTAAACAAAGCAAATACCAAACCACAATTCTTTTACTGCATCTTTTCACGTTGTAATGATTTTATATGGTACTGGTTAGATTATTGATATTGTTTGATGTTCAATTTGTTCTTACAACTATAGAACCTGAAATCCATTTACCACAGACGAAATACTGATGTTAATTTATTTCATATTTGGTCGATGGTATACCATCAACCTACATTGTTTTGCCGAAAATTTATATTATATATTGATAAAATATTATATTTTAGATGTACATAATATATATTGAACACCTTTTTATCGGAAAAAATTTTTCACTTCCTTCTAGTTTGAATACCCTTTAGCCAGCTATATATCTCAAACATGCACTTAGACATCAATATACAAACATGTACCCGAACGTAAGAAACAGTAGGGACATGCATGTACAAAATTCAGCAAGAAAGAATAAAAAACTACTTACTATATTACAAAATACAATAGACCCACACCTTGTTCCCAAACTTACACAAGTTTTATTCTTTTCAATTGGATACCCTTGGAGGGGCCCCAGATTGCACAAGTTTCCATTAACATCTTAAGCAGGGATTTAGGACTAAAAAAAAGAGACTGTTACAATTTTTAAAAATCTTGCAGCAAAAAGAGAAAGGGTTAAAATCTTTACCAGAACCTACCATAGATTCAATGGAAGGCTATATAAAACAGTAAAACAAAGAAGTAAGTTATATAAGAAGCAATGGTGATTACACAAAGAAAAGAAAGAAAAAAACTCAAAATAACTAAAAATTGGTTATCTCTGATTGCACTACATAGTATGCACAATCTGAAGAGAAATGAACAATATCTTAAGATGTTCACTAAATCAAACAATGGTTATTTCAGATGCCAAAATGAAGGGAAAGAAAAAGTCATATCCTGCCTAGGAAAACATATTGCAGGAAGATCATCAATATAGGTAATGAAGATCAACTACCTGTTGCACATTAGTGGAAAGTTGTCTAATACACAAGTTTATAATTTTGCTTAAATCATCATCTAAACACATATTTCTTGTTTAGGAAAAAGCAACTCTACCTCGATAGGGGAGATTTTGAATGCAGATTGAGTTCTTCAAGTATAAAATGGTTAGTTCTTCAAAACACTCATATAAAAACACAAAGAAATACAAATATTATTCGATATATGGATTTAGATTTTCCAAATGAAAATAAGAAATAGAAAGTTGTCGGAAGTTGCTCGTTTGCCTAAAGTTGAAGAGCTTTAATTAAATTTTTTTACTTTTGTTCGCAGTTACTTTGGATTTTCATGACATTTCAATGAGGGTATGGACTTTGTGGATGCTACTGCATTCTTTACACTTTTAAGTGCCAGTAACTTCATATCTTTCTTTGCTTAAAGGAACACTTCGTAGCAACTCCAGACTTTGAAAGCTGAATAAGCTTTCCAGCTTTCAAGAACATGTGACACTTTGATACCTACAGATTTAATAAGGTGAAAATTTTCAAGTTGTCTTCTCCTCAACCCATGAAGGTAACAATTTTAGCCTAAAGCACACCCTAACCTTGCTATTTCATCTAATTATTGCACCCTCTCAGTTAATAAACTTAGTGATAAAAAGAACACTAACCTCGTGTCGCCATGATATACTCCGAGTAGAGCAACATCCAGAAAGCATTTGCAAAAATGAGTTTAACCTCATTCAAAAGCAAGCAGCAAGTTGTGCCTTCACTTACATCCCAAAATAGTAGCAAAAGATGTTTCACTGACAAAAATGCTAACAAACGATAGTCGTTTAGGTTTCTTGTTTTTTCTGCTAAGTTGATTTGATATTAAGACAAAATTAAATCTCATATTAAATTCAGAAAGAACAAAAATTTTAAATACCTTTCAGCAGTTTTTCGAAGGGGGAATAGTCATTTCCACCTTAGATTTGTTGTAAGAACCGTTGCCATTGTTTGTTGTGGGTGAGTGCTCTTGTTTCTCTAAGGCAACATGTTCAATTTTTCGTTTACTTCCTTCTCCAAGTTCTTTGATGGTGGCTGGCATTTGTGAGATACCCAAATTACTTTTGTCCATGAAAGACAAAATAACTAACTTTCCTGCCTCTGCCTCATTGCTTCTTGTAAACAGCTTTTTAATTTGAATCTTGAAAATCTTGCCAGCTAATAGTTTTTGCGCGTTCACAAGAGGCAACATTTCCTTCTGTAAATAAAATAAGTTATTTATATGCGAGTAATTAAAGCTAAGATGAAGTGACATCAATTGAGAACAATTACTTAAACTGTCAGGTATGAACCCACAAATTGATTATTTGTGAGGTTGAAAAATTGAGCTTTTCACATAAAGAAACTGAAGCACCAATATCACCATAAAACTTGTTGAAGAACAAATCAAAGTGCTCCAAATTAGACCAATCTTTGAATGAAGGGAAAGCTATTGAGAAATTATTAGCAGAGAGATCCAAATATGACAAATTGTTGAAATCCAATTCAAGGATATTTCCAACTAATTACCCTTGACAAAAAAGAATTGAAGCTCAACAAACTTGATAGATGAAAGCCAAGAAAACAAGTTTTGACTTGAGATATTGTTAAAAGAAAGATCAAGAAGTTGGAATCTAAAAGTTGAAACTTTAAGTTTTTTAAAAGAAGGATTCACTAAATGCTACGAAAGATTAAAAAACCTAGAGTTTGAACAAACGGCAAAGCTAAAAATATCAAAAACAGACTCTGAAAGTGTATTTTTAGCTAGATCTATAAAGTTTAAACAAAGCCCACATTGCCATTTAACAGCAGAAGTTAAAGAACCATTAAGATTAGCATTCTTTAAGACCAAAGACTTCAAATTTGAGAGGTTGAGCAAATAGGAAGAGACTAAAGTGAAGTCAACACTTACAAAAGTGTTGGTAAGATTTATAGAGAAAATTTTAAAGTTCTTGCATGAAACACGAATGAAAGTACAAGGGTCTGTACATGACAGCCAGTTCTAAAGTTGATACCTTCACATTGCAGATATTATATATCTCTTCTGAAGAGAGAAGCAAGATTTTTTCTGCATGCTCGTCGCCGATAGATGCTGTGGTAGAACCGCTTTGATCAGTGACCGTCACCTCAAATTGGCACCTAGTTGTAAGATGAAATAATTTGTTAATTAACAATATGATGAACGTATAATGTTAAATGTAAATAGTTATGTGGGAGTTGCATGTATACTTGGGAACCAACTGGGTAGCCCGACGACAGTTAGCACAATAGAACTTTCTTCGCAATACAGCTCGTGCGAAGTGTTGTTTACAATCTGAACAAGTTAGAATACAGAATCGTTGGTTCTCATTTTGTAATGTGACCTCAGCCTGTATGTAGAATATTTGCCCCTGGAAAGCACAAGAATATTGCATATTAATTTTTGCTATTAAAAAATAAAAGGTAAAAATTTGTAACAATACATATATAAATATTTAGTGTACTTACTGGGTCTTGATATCGGATTCCTGCAATCGGCACTATCTCTTCTTCGAAAGGAAGAAATAAAAGAGAACCTGTTGGACTTGTGCTCTTCATTGTGTATGCAATAACCATTTGCTGATTTTGTTGAACCCTTAAAGTATGTTAACATTTCAAAATTAGTTCTTGCACACGTTCAAGTACATATATGACAAATAATGTATTGATATTGAAAGAAATCTACAATACCATGTTCTCAACGCATTTGCTTGTGGATATGGAGGATTGATTTCAATTGTTGTATTGAATCTGTTAGTCAATCCTGCGCATGCATTCAAATATTGAGTTCTAATTTGGTCGTCTGGTATACGAAAAATAAAATATAATTGTGTATATACATTACCTGTACTGAATTTGTTACTCCATTTCGCATGCATTTGAGGTGTTTTACCTGATGACTTTGGTCTTGCAACTTTTCTAGCAAGGATGATTGGGTACTCTTTTTTAAGTAGTTGCAGCAGTTTGTTCCCAACATGATCAATAAAATCTTCCCAGAGTGTCAATTTCGTTGGTTTTTTCCTGTACAAAATAGAACGAAATTGCTAAATCATTATCTTAAATCAATATGAAAATCTCAATGTTTAAGTAGTACAAATGAGCATCAATTGCAAAATTTAAATGCTACATATGATTAAAAAATGAACACATAGTGGTATCTTATTGCGTAAAAATTTCTATAATGCAATCAATCGAAGAAAACAGGTATTCCCCGAGATCTTGATTATTGAATCCTAATAAAAGCTTAAAAACAAAATATTTTGAAATATTATATGTTTTAAAAGAGCCAATAAATCTCAAATTTAAAATAAATGGTAGAATTGCTTCATGCTTACTAAAATATAAATAGATATAATTCACGACTTACTTTAGTAATGATTCAATTAGTTCCAACAAAAAGATATTTTGAATAAGTTCTGATACCGTGATGTAATTGTATTATACAATACAAGAATATGTAATAGAGGTATTCGTGACATTGATGTGCTGCTTTCTTCTATTAGATATTTCGGCATTGGTAATATCTGCACATTTGAAATACAATAGATTGTAAGTACGTTTGTGATATACAAAATTTTAGGACTTAAGAATCCACAGTCGAAACAGAAATTCTATAATCTACTTATTAGCTTTTCTTCTAAGACATTCAATTATTTAACTCAAATTTCTTTTAATTAAAAGCTAATATATATAAGATTGATTCATTTTATATAATTTGTGGAAGAACTACTGTATCTCAGATTTCTAGTAAGGGCGAGATTATGTTGACTATAATTTGAGATAAGTTATCTATTTATTTGTAAATATATAACATTAGAGGAGACAAACTCACTCTTCTTTATTTAGCTTTCTAATTACCTGAACATTTTGGTGAATTTTCTACAATTTTATTTAAAATCCAATAGTTAAATATGACATCAAAAGGAACAAATTTTTTAGCAACGCTAATAGCAAGTAAAAAAAATTAAATATAATACACACTACCCTTATTAAAGAATAACTGTAGATAAATCACAAAATTATTATTAAAGAGAAAAATAAACAACAACAAATTTAAACATGCTATATTTCTATATTTGAACGTATTATGTTTTTTCTCTTATAACTCTTAGCAATAGTATAATTTTTTACCGCATATAAAAGTAAATAAATTTTAAATTAGCTTTTAATAGCTTCTTTCTAATCTGCGATTTTCCCATAACAAAAGTTCTGTTTTCTAGATCATTGCTTCTAACTTTATCGAATAACAATTAAAAAATTTTAAAATTTGAAATGCCAATGATATGCTTTTTTGCTTCTTCGATTGGTGCCTGCTTTTAACCACCAAACATCGTCACTTCGAGTAGTTATCTCGACAATTGTGGTTATATGAATCAAAATAAATTGACTCTTTGAAGTTAATTCTGAAAAAGCATAAATTATTTACAAAATAGTTGATCGAAACTAATACATACAAAATCAAGATGTCAATCTTAATATTATTTATATTCTTATAGCAAGAGACACAACAAGATAAGAACTTTGCATTGTTGCAAATGTATTTTAAGTATGCTTTGCAAGATTATAATGTATAGTTGATGTAAGTATGCTTTGCAAGATTATAATTGCAGTAAAAGCAAAGGTAAATTAAAGCGCGCAAAGCAACCTTTTGAAGGGTACAACCTCAACCTAAATTTTGAAAAAGTGACATCATACTTGAATCATTAATTGCTAGTTGCGTCCAATAAAATAGATTTACGTATACTTACTGATCATCCATGATGATAAAATCTTGAATTTTGTTCCCATTTTGTCACGACCCCAAATCCGGTCGTGATGGCGCCCAGCACATTGCTAAGCCAGCCTGACCAATCCATATCAACCACGGAGCTAGAAGCTCTCTTTAACCCATTTAAGCAAATTAATTCAAGAATAACAACGATATATGTACGAAAACGGGGGAAACAAGTCCCATAATACACCAACTCCCATAGACCAAGGGTCAAGAGTCATGAGCCTCTACTGAACATAAGTATATAAAGGTTTACAAGATGCCAAGTGCGGAAAGAAAAGTCAATACAAAAATTAAGAGACAGTGAGAAGGAATATCGGGTCCTGCGGACTCTGCAACAGCTACCTCGAATATCCACAAATGTCGCTTCGCACAGCTACTGGATCACTGCTGAGAGGTACCCGGATCCGCACACAAGGTGCAGGGAGTAAAATGAGTACTGCCGGACTCAGTGGTAATAAACAAGGGTAAGACAACGCAGATAAGAAATCCGCAATAAAGCACTATGTAAGGCTATAATCAGGCTACCCTGTCATAGAATCAATATTCACTGTACCCGTACCAACAAATACCAATAAATAGCATAACAGCTAGCAGAGATGTAGCTAAATGCAATGCAATGCATGATATGACCGCTACGGCGTGTAGCCGACTCCAATTTTGGGTACCCGTGCTCACCGTGGGGGTTCGGACTCCGGAGGGGCTCCTACAGCCTCAAGCACATCTCATAGAGATATTCTCGCGGCGTGCGATCCGATCCAACATATATCCTGTTGCGGCGCGCGGCCCGATCCACTACTAGTCGGCTAATATGCGGATACGATTTCGCGAGGCTCAAAAATAGTTTTTGAAAACTCTTTTATCATTTTTCGGTTGGAAAACAGGTAATGTCAAGTTCCGGAGATTGGAATTGGCATAATAACAAAAATAGCTGCGGACTAGTAGTAAACTAGCATGTCTATATGATAAGACAATGATAACGATCCTCGCGGGATCCAATAACCGGCTCACGGCCCACATGTATACTCAACCGCCCAAGAAGGGGTTCCTCGGCTCAAGAGTGGCCATTATCACAATATATATATATGCAACCATCCGAGAAGGAGGTTCGACGGCTCTAGAATAGCCAATAATACAATATCAACAGGTCGGACTAATATATAGTCTCCAGTTCATGATCGACCCCGCACTCTCAAGAGTGTGCGTGTCTCGCCGCTATACAGCGTCACAAAGTGGTATACCGGGGTTTCGAACCCGCTGGTCATCACCCACATCTATTACTCACCTCAATATAGCGCGACAACTATTCCGCAATGCCCTTGCCACGAGAATCAAGCTCCGCACGCGTAGAATCTGCTCAAATACAGTAGAAACACAATAAATTAGGCCAATGGGACTACACCCAATCAACACAACTCAATTTACATCAAAATTCCCAAAGTTGTCAAAACCCGACTTTCGGTACGCTCGTCGAAAAATCACGAAAGTCACATATTCGGAACCCTCATCTCAATACGAGTCTAAGCATATCAATTTTACCAAAATCGGACTCCATTTGCCCATTCAAAACCTTGATTTTCTAAAGTTCAAGCCTAGGGCTAAATCCTCCATAAATTTCCCCAAATTCCTCCATTTTCATGATATAATTGCATAATATTACCAATACTAATCATAGTTTAAGTCCATAGAAGATTACCTGATGATTTCCCTTGAATTTCTCTTCAAAATCGCCCAAATCGCCTCTAAAGCCGAGACCCAAAATGTGTGAAATGTTCTGAAATTTTTCTAACTTCCGATACACTTACTTACAGCGATTTTCGCTTCTGCGGAATATTTTCCGCTCCTACGAGCCCGTATCCGCGACCAAAGGGTCGCTTCTGCGGTTCCAGGCCTAGCCGGCCATTTCCGCTTCTGCGATATACGGACCGCCTCTGCGCGTCCGCTTCTGCGAAGACTCGACCGCTCCTGCGGAAATTTCCGCTTCTGCGGCTAGGCGTCCGCTTCTGCGGACTCGCCTAAGCGGCTGGCCTTCCGCTTCTGCGATATTTCCCCCATAGCCCTTGGCCGCTTCTGCGGCTCAACACCCGCTTCAGCGGTGCCGCACCTGCGGGCTCCTTTCCGCTTCCGCGATCACATGCGCTTCAGCGCTCCAATATCCGCTTCTGCGGACTCGCTCCTGTGACCACATTTCCGCAGGAGCGAAAATGACAGAACCAGAACTCTCAACCTGAAATTTCCATGATTTTTCTCCCGTTTAACCATCCGAAAGCACCCCGAGGCCCCCGGGACCTCATCCAAACATACCAACACATCTTAATACCTTATTCGAACTTGCTCCAATCCTCAAAACACGTCTAACAACATCAAAACTCATAATTCGCATCGAATTCAAGCCTAAATTCCTTAAAACATTCCAAATTACACATTCGATCAAAAACCCGACCAAACGACGTCCGAATGACCTAAAATTTTGCAGGCACATCCAAAATCACCTAACGAAGCTACTCTGCAACTGTCGGAACTCCATTCCGACCCCCGGATCTAAATCTCACCTATCGTCCGGATTTCGCCAAAATTCAACCTTAGCCAATTCAAGCCTATTTCTACACCGGGCCTCCAAATTCAATTCCGATCGCTCCCCTAAGTCACAAATCACCTTCCGGAACTAACCGAATCATCAGAATCCGATTCCGAGCCCTCTAACCGAATAGTCAACTCCGGGTTGACTTTCTTTATTCAAGCTTCCTCCAAAAAGGCTATATGCCTCATTTCCAATTTAATTTCACTCCTAACTCCCCCGATAGACTCTAACACTTATATAAAAGCATGAATTATGTAATTACAACATAACGGGGTGGTAATTCCCGTGACGACGGGCCGGGTCGTCACATTCTCCCCTCTTAAGCAAACGCTCGTCCTCGAGCGGGTCAAGTAACATACCTGAAGTCTCAAATAGCTGAGGGTATCTGCTCCGCATCTCCTGCTCAACCTCCCAAGTAGCCTCCTCCACGGGTCGACCTCTCCACTGAACCTTAACCGATGCAATCTCCTTGGACCTCAATTTTCTCACCTGACGACCCAAAATAGCAATAGGCTCCACATCATAGGACAGATCACCATCAAGCTGGATGGTACTGAAGTCTAATACATGAGACGGATCTCCAATGTACTTCCAGAGCATAGACACATGGAATACTGGATGAACGCTGGATAAGCTGGGCGGCAAGGCCAACTCATATGCCACCTCTCCAACTCTCCCGAGTATCTCAAAAGGACCAATATACCTGGGACTCAACTTCCCTTTCTTCCCGAACATCATGACACCCTTCATGGGTGAAATCTTCAACAATACTCTGTCACCAACCATGAAAGACAACTCTCGAACTCTACGGTCCGCATAACTCTTCTGACGAGACTGTGCTGTACGAAGCCTCTCCTGGATCAACTTTGCTCTATCCGGAGCATCCTGGACTAACTCAGTCCCTATCAATCTAACCTCACCAGGCTCAAACCATCCCACGGGGGATCTACACCGTCTGCCATACAATGCCTCGTACGGGGCCATCTGAATACTCGACTCGTAGCTGTTGTTGTAGACAAACTCAGCAAGTGGTAAGAATTCATCCCACGAACCACCAAAATCAATCACACATGCCCGCAACATATCCTCCAGGATCTGAATAGTACGCTCAGACTGCCCGTCTGTCTGGGGGTGAAATGCTGTACTCAACTCAACCCTCGTACCCATCTCTCGCTGAAATGCTCTCCAAAACTGGGAAGTGAACTGAGTGCCTCTGTCAGATATAATAGACACTGGGACCCCATGCAACCTGACAATCTCCCGAATAAAGATCACTGCCAACCGCTCCGATGAGTAAGTAGTACTAACCGGGATGAAATGTGCGGACTTAGTCAGCCGATCAACAATCACCCATACAGAATCAAACTTCCTCGTTGTCCGAGGTAGCCCAGTAACAAAATCCATGGTGATTCTCTCCCATTTCCACTCGGGAATAACCATACGCTGAAGAACACCGCCCGGTCTCTGATGCTCATATTTGACCTGCTGGCAATTGAGGCACTTAGCTACATGTCTAACAATATCCATCTTCATTCTCCTCCACCAGGTAGTGCTGTCTCAAGTCTTGGTACATCTTTGCGGCACCTGGGTGAATAGAGTACCGCGAACCGTGTGCCTCCTCAAGTATCAACTCCCGCAAACCATCAACATTGGGCACACATATACGGCCCTGCATCCTCAAAACACCATCACTGTCGATAGTCACATCCCTGACATCATTATGCTGCACTCTGTCCTTAAGGACAAGCAAATGTGGGTCATCATACTGTCGCTCCCTGATGCGATCATATAAGGAAGATCGAGAAACAATACAAGCCAACACTCGACTCGGCTCCGAAATATCTAATCTCACTAGCCGATTGGCTAGGGCCTGAACATCATAAGCAAAAGGCCTCTCCCCAACTGGGATGAAAGCTAGGCTGCCCATGCTAACCGCCTTCCGACTCAAGGCATCGGCCACCACATTGGCCTTCCCCGGATGATACAAAATAGTGATATCATAGTCCTTAAGCAACTCCAACCACCTCCGTTGTCTCAAATTAAGGTCCTTCTGTCTGAATAAGTGCTGAAGGCTGCGATGATCCGTGAACACCTCACATGAGACACCATACAGGTAATGCCTCCAAATCTTCAAGGCATGAACTATGGCTGCTAGCTCCAAATCATGAACAGGGTAGTTCTTCTCGTGGGGCTTCAACTGACGAGAGGCATAAGCAATGACCCTACCCTCCCGCATCAACACACAACCAATGCCCACTCCTGAGGCATCACAATATACAGTATAAGAACCTGAAGCTGTCGGTAGAATCAAGACTGGTGCTGTGGTCAGTGCTGTCTTGAGCTTCTGAAAGCTCTCCTCGCACTCCTCGGACCATACGAAAGGAACACCCTTCTGAGTCAATCTAGTCAAGGGTGAAGCAATAGAAGAGAACCCCTGAACGAATCGGCGATAATACCCTGCCAATCCCAGAACGCTACGGATCTCAGTAACTGAGGTCGGTCTGGGCCAACTCTGCACTGCCTCGACCTTCCACGGATCTACCTGAATACCACCACGGGACACCACGTGCCCTAAGAATGCCACGGACTCAAGCCAGAACTCACATTTGGAGAACTTGGCATACAACTTCACCTCTCTCAATATCTATAATACAGTACTCAAATGCTGAGCATGCTCCTCCTGACTACGGGAGTAGACTAGAATGTCATCAATGAACACAATTACAAATGAATCCAAATAAGGCCTGAACACACTGTTCATCAGATGCATAAATGCTGCCGGGGCGTTGGTCAACCCAAACGACATCACAAGAAACTCATAATGACCATATCTGGTCCTGAATGCAGTCTTCATAATATCCGAGTCCCTGATCTTCAGCTGATGATAGCCTGAACGAAGATCGATCTTAGAAAACACCCTCGCACCCTGTAACCGATCAAACAAATCATCTATGCGCGGTAGAGGGTACTTGTTCTTCACTGTCACTTTGTTCAATTGCCTATAATCAATACACATTCGCATGGAACCATCTTTCTTTTTAACAAATAATACCGGCGCACCCTACGGAGACACACTAGGACGGATGAAACCCTTATCCAGAAGTTCTTGAAGCTGCTCTTTTAGTTCTTTCAACTCGGCTGGTGCCATTCGATAAGGAGGAATGGATATGGGCTGAGTGCCCGGCACCAAGTCAATGCCAAAATCAATATCCCTGTCCGGCGGCATGCCCGGCAGGTCTGAGGGGAATACATCTGGGAAATCCCTCACAATAGGTACAGAATCAATACTAGGAGACTCTGCTCCCACATCTCTCACAAAAGCTAAGTACGATAAACACCCTTTTTCAACCATCTTCTGAGCTTTTAGGAATGAAATAACACGGCTAGGGACGAAATCTGTCGAACCCCGCCACTCAATCTGAGAAATACCAAGAATGACCAACGTAACTGTCTTAGTATGACAGTCCAATATAGCATGGTACGGAGACAACCAGTCCATACCCAATATAACATCAAAGTCCACCATCCCCAACAATAACAAATCTGCCTGGGTCTCCAGACCCCAATAGATATAACACAAGATCTATAGACATGATCCACAACAATCGTATCACCCACGGGGGTGGATACATGAACATGTAAGTCAAGACTACCATGAGTCGCACCCAAATGATGTGCAAAATAAGAGGACACGTAAGAATATGTGGACCCTGGATCAAATAGAACAGAGGCATCTCTGTGACAGACAGAAATGATACCTGTAATCACTGCATCGGAGGCAACTGCATCACGCCTGTCGGGAAGCGCATAGAACCGTGCCTGGCCTCCACCAGATCTCTCCTCGCCTCTGGGGCGACCACGAGAAGACTGACCTCCACCTCTACTAGACTGAGATGGTGCTGAAGATGAGGGCTGATCCCTCTGCTGAGTCCTGTCCCCTACGTAGTCGAGGGCACTGTCTCCTCATGTGGCCAAACTCACCACACTCATAACATGCACCTGGTGCTGGAGAAGTAGGTGTTGCACTCTGGGCTGGGAGGGCACTAAGTGATGACCGACCCTGCTGAAACCCCTGTCGACCACGACCATAAGAACCTCCGCTCTGCTCTGGGCGGCCTGAATGAGAAGGTCCAGATGAGCGACCTCTGCTCTGCTGGGAATGCCCTCTAGATGGAGCACCACTGAAACTGCCAGAACCACGAGGCCTCTTGGCCTCCCGCTCCTCTCTCTCTCGGCGACGATCCGCCTCGATGGAGCGTGCCATATCGGCAACCTGCTCAAACGATGATGACAGAACTCGCTCGCCGGTCGTAAGAATACGGATAGAGTAGTTGAGGCCATCGATGAACCTCCCGATCCTCTCCCTCTCGGTGGGGATCATCCATGTGGCATGCCTAGCCAGCCGAGTGAATCTAAGCTCATCGCGAGTCACGGACATGTCGCCCGAATCAACCACTCGAGCCGGCGACGTAGCTCCTCGCGACGAGAGCCGAGGTACATATTTCTCTAGAAAGAGAGTAGAGAGCTGCTGCCATGTGAGAGGTGTCGCTCCTGCAGGCCTACGCCTCTCGAGCTCCTCCCACCGATCAAATGCGGGACCGGTAACCGAAATGTAGTAAATGAAACTCCGCCGGACTCGAGAATACCAGCCGTACGCGGCATCTTCGACACTTATCCAAGAAACCACGGGCATCCTCGCCCTCAACGCCACCGAAATGGGGTGGCTGAAGTCTACCAAATCTCTCGAGACGACGCTGCTCGTCCTCGGGCATAACCTCAACCATATGCTCTGGAGCTCTGGAGCTGGTGCAGTCGGAGGAATAACCGGTGCAACTACATGAGCGGGGACCACCTCTGGCGTCCGAAGTCCCCGAACAACCGGGTCGTGTGTGCGAGCTGCAGGGGTCCGTTGACCACCCCCGGACTGAGATGTCGCTACGGTAGCGGTAGCTGAAACTACCTGAGCCAAACCGGAACACGCCGATAATATCTAAGCAAGGGTCTCCGAAGACCGGGAATAGCAATAGATATAGTCCGGCCCTGAACTGGGACTCGCCGGAGCTTCAACCACCGGGGCGCTCCGCGAGCGGTACAACGGGCGGGTCGGTCGGTGTCGCCTCGGCCGCCCTACCTCTAGCTCTAGCACGACCGCGCCCGCGACCTCTAACAGGTGGCGATGGAGGTCGTCCACCTCGTCACGATGCTCGCGTTCTCGCCATCGCGAGAGAATAGAATATAGAAGTTCGGTTCTCGGAACAACAAGATCGCACGACAGAGTTCAAGAAAAGTGAAGTGTTTCCTAAAGGATCGTAGCCTCCCGAGGATAAGTATAGGCGTCACCGTACCGATCCGCGAGACTCTACTAACCGGCTCAAGACTCATGAGGCCTAGTAAACCTAGGCTTCGATACCAACTTGTCACGACCCCAAATCCGGTCGTGATGGTGCCCAGCACACTGCTAGGCCAGCCTGACCAATTAACAACAATCATGGAGCCAGAAGCTCTCTTTAACCCATTTAAGCAAATTAATTCAAGAATAACAGCGATATATGTACGAAAACGGGGGAAACAAGTCCCATAATACACCAACTCCCATAGACCAAGGGTCAAGAGTCATGAGCCTCTACTGAACATAAGTATATAAAGGTTTACAAGATGCCAAGTGCGGAAAGAAAAGTCAATACAAAAATTAAGAGACAGTGAGAAGGAATATCGGGTCCTGCGGACTCTGCAGCTACCTCGAATATCCACAAATGTCGCCTCGCACAGCTACTGGATCACTGCTGAGAGGTACCTGGATCTGCACACAAGGTGCAGGGAGTAAAATGAGTACTGCCAGACTCAGTGGTAATAAACAAGGGTAAGACAGCACAGATAAGAAATCCGCAATAAAGCACTATGTAAAACTATAATCAGCTACCCTGTCATAGAATCAATATTCACTGTACCTGTACCAACAAATACCAATAAATAGCATAACAGCTAGGAGATGTAGCTAAATGCAATGCAATGCATGATATGACCGCTACGGCGCGTAGCCCGACTCCAATTTTGGGTACCCGTGCTCACTGTGGGGGTTCAGACTCGGAGGGGCTCCTACAGCCCAAGCACATCTCATAGAGATATTCCTGTGACGTGCAGTCCGATCCAACATATATCTCGCTGCGGCGCGCAGCCCGATCCACTACTAGTCAGCTAATATGCAGATACAGCCTCGCAGGCTCAAAAATAGTTTTTGAAAACTCTTTTATCATTTTTCAGTTGGAAAAACAGTAATGTCAAGTTCCAGAGATTGGAATTGGCATAATAACAAAAATAGCTGCGGACTAGTAGTAAACTAGCATGTCTATATGATAAGACAATGATAACGATCCTCGCGGGATCCAATAAGTGGCTCACGGCCCACATGTATACTCAACCGCCCAAGAAGGGGGTTCTTCGGCTCAAGAGTGGCCATTATCACAATATATATATATATATGCAACCATCCGAGAAGGAGGTTCGACGGCTCTAGAATAGCCAATAATACAATATCAACAGGTTGGACTAATATATAGTCTCCAGTTCATGATCGACCCCGCACTCTCAAGAGTGTGCGTGTCTCGCCGCTATACAGCGTCACAAAGTGGTATACCGGGGTTTCGAACCCGCTGGTCATCACCCACATCTATTACTCACCTCAATATAGCGCGACAACTATTCCGCAATGCCCTTGCCACGAGAATCAAGCTCCGCACGCGTAGAATCTGATCAAATACAGTAGAAATACAACAAATTAGGCCAATGGGACTACACCCAATCAACACAACTCAATTTACATCAAAATTCCCAAAGTTGTCAAAACCCGACTTTCGGTACGCTCGTCGAAAAATCACGAAAGTCACATATTCGGAACCCTCATCTCAATACGAGTCTAAGCATATCAATTTTACCAAAATCGGACTCCATTTGCCCATTCAAAACCTTGATTTTCTAAAGTTCAAGCCTAGGGCTAAATCCTCCATAAATTTCCCCAAATTCCTCCATTTTCATGATATAATTGCATAATATTACCAATACTAATCATAGTTTAAGTCCATAGAAGATTACCGATGATTTCCCTTGAATTTCTCTTCAAAATCGCCCAAATCGCCTCTAAAGCCGAGACCCAAAATGTGTGAAATGTTCTGAAATTTTTCTAACTTCGGATACACTTACTTACAGCGATTTTCGCTTCTGCGGAATATTTTCCGCTCCTATGCACCCGTATCCGCGACCAAAGGGTCGCTTCAGCGGTTCCAGGCCTAGCCGGCCATTTCCGCTTCTGCGAGCGAAGGGCCGCTTAAGCGGGCCCGCTTCTGCGAAGAAGCTTCCGCTTCCCTGCGCGTTTTCCCGCTTCTGCGTCTAGGCGTCCGCTTCTGCGGACTCGCCTAAGCGGCTAGTCTTCTGCTTCTGCGATATTTCCCCCATAGCCCTTGGCCGCTTCTGCGGCTCAACATCCGCTTCAGCGGTGCCGCACCTGCGGGCTCCTTTCCGCTTCAGCGATCACAAGCGCTTCTGCGCTCCTATATCCGCTTCTGCGGACTCGCTCCTGCGACCACATTTCCGCAGGAGCGAAAATGACAGAACCAGAACTCTTCAACCTGCAATTTCCATGATTTTCTTCCGTTTAACCATTCGAAAACACCCCGAGGCCCCGGGACCTCATCCAAACATACCAACACATCTTAATACCTTATTCGAACTTGCTCCAATCCTCAAAACACGTCTAACAACATCAAAACTCATAATTCGCATCGAATTCAAGCCTAAATTCCTTAAAACATTCCAAATTACACATTCGATCAAAAACCCGACCAAACGACGTCCGAATGACCTGAAATTTTGCAGGCACATCCAAAATCACCTAACGAAGCTACTGCAACTGTCGGAACTCCATTCCGACCCCCGGATCTAAATCTCACCTATCGTCCGAATTTCGCCAAAATTCAACCTTAGCCAATTCAAGCCTATTTCTACACCGGGCCTCCAAATTCAATTCCGATCGCTCCCCCTAAGTCACAAATCACCTTCCGGAACTAACCGAATCATCAGAATCCGATTCCGAGCCCTCTAACCGAATAGTCAACTCCGGGTTGACTTTCTTTATTCAAGCTTCCTCCAAAAAGGCTATATGCCTCATTTCCAATTTAATTTCACTCCTAACTCCCCCGATAGACTCTAACACTTATATAAAAGCATGAATTATGTAATTACAACATAACGGGGTGGTAATTCCCGTGACGACGGGCCGGGTCGTCACACATTTGAAGCATAAGTTGAGGGGCTTGCATTGAGCACGATGGCAAGCACATCTTACATTTAAAAGAAACGACGAATAAGCTAATAGACAATAAGTTAACATAAACAATAATTATAATAATAACAATGCTAATAAATATGAATCTTAGGCTACCAAATAACATAAATAGTTAAATGTTCACTTACCGAATTCAGATCCTTCAGGTTGATATTCGAAATTGCAAAATGGTGTAATATTTAAACGCGTTGGCGGAGGTAGTGGATCTTCTGAAGGATTAACAGTTTCTATTGGTTCGACAATGGTATACCTATCAATTGTCCATGTAAATCTGTTAAGTGGATTTCCATACATATAGTTTGATTCTTTGACATGTGCAACGGACACCAAGTAAGTATGGAAAGTGCGAAACAGATCTTCAAAATACAGTATCTCTGCATTGAATATAATGCATTCCACTTGATTTTCCTGTAAACAAAATAAGGCATAATTAGGATAATATTAACTTAATTACTATTGGAAAATTTATGAATTCTCTAAAAATCACCTCTTCATCTTGCAAAATCATCAACTGATACTTTTTTGTTTTCTCTTTGTTGTCTCTAGGTCTGCCTTTATCAACTACTTGAACCTTACAGGTCCATTCTTCTGTTTCTGGAGTAATCGCATTGATGCTGAACCTTTCTGCCATTTAGACGTAATCTGCAAGTATAATATATTACAATATAATAATAAGCAAACATAAAATTGTCAGAATGATTACAATACAAAATCATAGAATTCAAAGAGTGAACACGTTGTATGTCACACTTACTATTAGGAATGATGATTTAAATTACCGAAAAAGCTTTTTGGATAATTTCATCATAAACTACATTATATGTAGAGCGATCATCATCATCGTCAACTGTAGTCGGTCTAATTAATATCTTTACACAATTAGAACTTTTGGCTCTTGATAAAGCAACGTATAATTGACCATGAGAAAATACAGGTTCTCGCAAATAAATGACAACAAAATCTAATGTTTGGCCTTGAGCTTTGTTTATAGTCATGGCGAAACATAACCGTATTGGAAATTGTGTTCTTTTGAATTGAAGGGGTAGTTTTTCGTCTTCTGATGTTAATAGTGGTATTCGCGGGATGAACACATGTGTATTTTTAAAATCACCACTGGATATTGTAGCACTAATGATATGAGATTTGAAGTCACTACATACTAAATACTAATCGTGTCCCATTGCACAAACCTTCGCAGGGATTCAAATTTCTTAATAATATAATTGGACAATTTTTTTTTAGACACAATTTATAAGGAGGTAATCCAGGAGGATTTAAAGCGTGCAAAAAATCTTCATATTCACTTTGATCTTTTGGATCAATTGTCTCATCGATAGCTAAATAGACTTTTTCATCAGCTGGAAATTGAGAAATTAGCATGTCATTTATTTCATCAACGAAGTCGTTCTTTGTAGTTAGAATTGCGCGAGAAGTAATAAAAGAAATATTTGAATCAGTTAAATATAAATTAGGATAAGTAACTCTAAATAAATGATTCAAGGAATCTTTTTCAGTAGTAAAAGGTATGATCAGAGGATGGGATATTTCTATTTTGCTCTTATCATTTATCTTTTCTTTTCCATTACCAATTCTCATCAAATATTCACAAAAAGCTGGGTCTGTTCTCGCACGCATATTTTCGGACAATTGTAATTTTTCAAGTTGATGCCAAATTTTAGAAGATAATAAGCTTTCACGAACAAAATCTTCCCTTTGTCCACCACGAACAACGTGTAGAGTTTGTCTAAAGTCGCCACTGAATACAACTACCTTTCCGCCAAATAACATACTTGTTTCCATTAGATCTCTAAGGAGAAAATCTAGTGCTTCAATCATTTCTTTTTTCGCCATTGAAATTTCATCCCATACTATTAGTTTTGCATCTCGAATCAATGATGCTAGCGAACTTTGTTTACTAATATTGCAACTGAAACTTCCATCGACATCAATAGGTATTTTAAATCGGGAATGAGCAGTTCGGCCTCCAGGAAGAAGCGAAGCGGCAACACCTGAACTCGCAGTCGCTAATGCTATAAATCTTCTGTATCTTACTGTAGCTAATAAGGCACGATATAAAAAGCTTTTTCCTGTCCCGCCCGGACCATCAATGAAGAATGCTCCCGACTTATTTGAAAATATTGTATCAAGGATTATATCGTAAGCTCTTCTTTGTTCAATGTTTAGTTTATATGGCAATAGTAAATCTTGTTCACTAACAATAATATTCCTTTCAAAATGTACATCTTTAGCTTCTTTGGCTATTGCAGATGGTTGAATTTTGCCTTGAGTTAATTCAAATTCGTTGATATCACGACCCATTGAATGAAGAATATCATTAATATGATCCAATACTTTGTGACGAATTTCTCTCATATGCATGTTTGGGTTTTTTTTGAAATCTTCAGACATCGACCTTTCAAATTTCTCCCATAGCTCTTTTGGATTAGCGGGATTGCAGTAAACTAATAGTGTAGCAAACAAATGTCTTAAACTGTGTGGCATTTGATAACTTACTGCTTCTGACATACATTCTATTAAATTATTATCGCAAAGTAATAATCCTCTTTTTTCTGCAGCTTCTCTGAACGTGTGACAAGTTATTCCGTTTACAATTCGCAAATCTTTATACGATTTTGGCCCTTTTACGTTCATTAAGAGCAATCTAAGATAGTATCTTTCTCCTTCGGTTGGATGACATGTCACAACTCTACCAATAGCATATCCTTGTTGGCGACGCGACCACATTTTGTATGTTGTGGACCATACAAAATATTCTGGAAATTCCCGATATAATAAATTCAAAGTCATAGCATTTTCATTTTCGCTATTCATTCTAAAAAATTCAGTTAACATTGTTTTTTTAATCATAGGATTATTTACAATTCTACTAATATTATCTGTATTTTTGAAGGAAACAATTTGTTGTCCATCAAGATGGAGTTGAAGATGGTATACATTTGGAATCATTTCACTGATAGGAAAAGCAAATATGCGCCACGTAGCCTCAGGTGGTGACACCCATCTAGCAGATTGATATTCTTTTATTTCATCTACTTCTATATTTGTATCATTAGGATGTATATGAAAGGCAATTTTATCATGGCCTTTGCAAATGTATTTGTAAATGTACTTAACAATTTTAATATCAGAGCATATCTCAACATTTATATGACAATTAAATTTACTAAGTAAGTATGGATTGTAAGAAACAACCCATGAATTATCAAAAAGTTGCCCTCTAATTTCCACAAATTTTCCTGTGTTTCGTCTTCTATAAATAGGGTATGAGTTTTTTCCTTTAGTTGTCTGTTCAGCAAATTCTTTTGGAAATTTAAATTTACAAAGACCGTTTTTTTTCTTCATACAAGGGCTAGCTGGATTTAATTGACCGCAAGGACCATGTAACATATGTTGTGTAACAAGCCTAAACAAATTAGAGTTTCTTTTAGGATCCGGTAATTCAGCACAAACAAATTTATCATATGCATCAGGAGTCAGTAATTTGTATTTTTCATCGAGTATAATAAGGAAATGAGCATGCGGAAGTCCCCGTTTTTGGAATTCTACCGTGTACATAAATGCTGCAACTTTACCAAATATTTGCTTTTTAAGTATATCCTTTTTAAGTTCTTCTAGTTTTGCTCGAAATACTCGGCTAATTAAATCGGGTCTATTTTGGGCCTCATCTGTCGGTAACAAGTTTTTTTGAATTTCAGGCCAAGAAGGATTGCATGTGATAGTTAGAAATATATCGGGTATTCCAAAACGTTGCACTAATGCAATAGCATCCATATATCGACGACGCATATCTCTTGGTCCTCCTGTGAAGCTAAGTGGAAGTATTCTATTCTTACCTACTTGTGAGCCTTCTCTTTCACCGCGACGCAAAAGATCCAAAAGTCCAGCTAACACGTCCATCCTGAATAAATCTTGATTGAAAAAAGCGAAATCTAATCTTTGAGTTTCAACTTTTATCCATTCATCTACAGCATATTGTTGGAATAATCGTCCTGAATGCAAGATTATATTTTCATCATCTCTAATTTGGAGTTGATAACAATAGTATTCACGACAAGAAACTGTGTCTCTTTTTCGTTTGCCTTTTTGCATCACTTCAACTTCCATGTCAAGGAATCCATCAATTGAAGTCATATTGGTTACACATGGTAATTGTTCGTATTCACAACACGCGTATGTTCTAGAAGGGGTAGCTGAAAGTTTAAGTTTTTTAATACCACAATGCCAACCATTTTGACCATAAGGAAACAGTAATGGATATTGTAATGCATCATAATGTGACGACCCAAAGGGTCATCACTTATTTTATTAACAATTTCGAGCTTCTGAGGCCTTGAAAACCTCATTCCATGTTGCCTCGATTTACGTGCACGATCCGAGCATGTAGCAGGAAAGATTTTGTGATAGAAAATATGAATTCTATGAGAAATGTGGATAAAAATGATATTAATATTGATATGGTTGACTTCGGTCAACATTTTTGATAAACGGATCCGGACCCGAGATTGGATGGTCCCGAGAGGTCCGTAGGAAAATATGGGACTTGGACATGTGTCCGGAGTCGAATTCTGAGGCCTAGAGCCCAAGTTATGAATTTTTATGTGAAATTGTTTTTGATGCAATTATTAAAGGAAATAAATTGATAGACATTGGTATCGGGCTCGTATTTTGGTTCCGACGCCCGATGCAAGTCTTAAATATTATATATGTGATTTCTGTAAAGTTTGGTGACATTTGGATGTCGTTTGAGATGTTTTGGACCTTGAGTTCCAAGTTAAGAAGTTTTGAAAATCAAAACTATGAAAACCATGAGTTTGGGGCTTGATTTGATTGAAACGAAGTGTTATTGGCGATATGATCGCACGAACAAGTCCATAATGTGTTTTTGAGGTTGTGTGCATGTTTGGTTTGGAGCCCGGGGGGCTCGGGTAAAGATTTGATAGGCCGTTGGATGAAAATCTGAATTTTGAACTGCTGGTTTTTTTTCACCCAGCTGTTGGCTTCGCAATTGCGGTCACATTCCTCTTCTTTTAGTTTAGTCCCTCCCAATAAGGGTCAGGTCAAAAACACTTGTCTAGTCGTTCTTTGTCTGAAAACTCTTTGGGTTTTCAGTCAAAGAGGGGCAGCTGTAAACACGTGATTTTTGACCCTCCCGAGATTTTCTATATTTTTAGCGTAAAATATTTAGTTTAGTTTTAATATAGCTATTTTAGCTAAATTTGACTCTTTTACTTTATTTTTACCTCAAAATGAAAAATAACAAAAATATGGTTTTATTAATGTTTCGTAGTCATTTTAAACTTGAAAAATACAAAAAATAGTACTTTATATTTTTATTTTTTTATTAAAAACGAAAATTACAAAACAAAAAAAAAATAATATAATTAGTATTTGGTGGTAACTTTAATCTTGAAAAATATAAAAAAATTAACTTTGTTTTAATTATCAGTCCTATAGTTATTTTGGTTACCTAGGATTAATTAAATAACGTCATTCTCGGTTCCGGGCGAAGAATAATATTCGGGTTCAAACTACCCGGTTTTATAATTTTCGGACATAGCCTGTAATAACCCGACACTACATTAAGGGGGAGGGATGGGAGAATGATTAAAAAATGAAAAAAGAATAAAAAACAAAAAAAGAAAAGACAAAAAAAGACAAAGGGGAGTTCACGTGAGGGATGGGTTGATTTTAAAAAACAAAAAAAAAAGAAGAGATATTCTCTTCTTCATAAAGAAAGAAAAAAGAGGCAGTAAAGAGAGGGCCTGGGATTCCTTGGTCTCTAACGACTGGAAGAAGAACAAAAATACTACAAGTACTCTCCAATTTCTAACGGGAAAGGAGAGGAGAGGAGAAGAGACATTCTCTTCTTCATTTTTGAAAGGAGAAGGGCTAATTGTAGGTCTTCTTCTAAAAGAAGAGAGCAAAAGCGGGCAGCAAGGATTTTAAAAGGCAAAAACGGCACTTCTTCATCTTCTTGCCTCTGCATGGCAGTGAGGATTTGGAGAAAAAAAAAAACAAAAAAAAAAACCTTGACGAACCCTGGCAGCATTGGAACGTCTTCGCCTCTTTCCTCGTTACCCATTACTATGGTTTTCCTCCATTGACGCTGCAGCAGTCCACCATTAGCGTGAGGACACCATCCTTTAGTTAGCAAGAGAATCACTTAACTCCATAACCCAAAGCTAAGCTTCTTTGGTTCAGTTAGCCTACAAAACACCATTGCCATCGAGCTCCCAGAAGCCTCACACTCACCACACTACACATGTAGTCGTATCTCCAAAAGAAACCGAGCAAATTCGAGGTGCCGACGAGTCCCGTTGTGGAGGTTTGTCGCGGTTCCGACGAGTTCCAAGGTCCAGGCGCGGATCCGATTTGTCGACTTTCTGTTGATTGCAAAAATCATATCCGAATCTCTGTTCAGTAAAACCTTAAAGGTACACATCTCTGTTATTGTAATTCCTTGGTTCGAAAAGAATGAAGTTTGAAGCTTATGCTTAAAGTCTATTGGATCATGTAGTCGTCCCAAGTTCTTATATTTGGTTACGTTCTGTTATTCTTTGATTAAGTTGGTATTGCTAGTTTTGTTATGGAAAATGTAGCTAGACCAAAGATACACTATCATTAGATATGCGCGTAAACCCGAATTAGTCTATCGTATCTCTGTTCAATCTTCTCTACTCATGTGTGTAATCTCCAAATCCGTTAAATGTTAGATCTTATGTTAAAAGCAAGATTACCTAGGGAGTTATTACTCAACGGAATGACGTAATTAGATTAAAGGAGTCGGGGGTGCATTTCATGTGACCCGACCCCAATTTCGGGCAAGAGTAAATAAAGCATGTCATGAACCACAGGCGCATTTCATGCGATGTGGTTCGTAGCGAGTTTTAAATAATTTGGAATCAACTCCTAAGTGAAATACAGTGGGATGTAGTTCTCTTTAGATTTGAATCAAAGGTGCGCCTCGCCCAATAGTTACACTAATCGCACAGCCTTCATAAATGTACATATAAAATACTTAGATTTTGAGATGCGTCGCTTCTTAACGAATATCACGCCCTTCTCAACAATGTAAATAAGTAGTCGATCCGGGCGCATATCTTAGCTCTGTCTTCTTAAATACGGGTGTGCATTTCATGCGACCCGAATCCAAACCCCGAAATGTTGAATAAGAATATGTCGAGGATCCGGGTGCATTTCATGTGACGTGATTCGAAAGCATATTTTTAAGCAACTTTCTCTTTCGTAAATCATAACCCAATAATAAAAGCGGTAAAGGGATATTAACTTGCACTAAGTACATAATTGTAAAAGCAGATAGATAAGCCAAACACGACAGTTGAGCGACCGTGCTAGAACCACGGAATTCGGGAATGCCTAATACCTTCTCCCGGGTTAATAAAATTCCTTATCCGGATTTCTGGTTCGCGGACCGTTAAATAGAGTCATTCTTTTCCTCGATTCGGGATTTAACCGGTGACTTGGGACACCATCAATCTCCCAAGTGGCGACTCTGAAATAATTAAAATAAATCCCATCTCGATTGTCCTTTAATTGGAAAAACTCTTCGCATCCTCGCCGGTGCGGTAAAAAAGAGGTGTGACAGCTCTGGCGACTCTGCTGGGGATATCTTTAGAATTCGAGCTCGGAATAACTGTTGTATTTGGCATATTTTATTATCCGATTCTTTTACATGTTGGCATCAATGTGCAAAATGTTGTTTTTACTGCTTTGATATTTTGTGAACTGTACATATAAATTGTGCCGGAACCAATCTCCTCTCCGAGTCTTCTAAATCATGAAGAAGGGTGCACTTCGTGTGACTTCTTTTCTGTATAGTGTCTAATTCCCATTTTAGAACGAGGTTTGGATAAGTTGCAAAACCGGTGAAGCTTCTGTATTCCCGGGTTGTTGCCTCCTCCTCGGCTCGAGCTGTCCGCTCGGGTAAGCCAAGTCTAGAACAGATAAACCCAGGGGTTTTAAACCTAGAATAACAAAGCTTCATGCCGGATCCCTAGTAGGAAACGTTTATTTGCATCATGTCGCAGTTGGCTTAGGGGACTCAACACAGGGGTTGGGTCCGTCTAGGACAGGTGACCTGAAATGAACAGACTATCCTGCCGCATCCTGTTTGTCTTGCGCATTTATCTGTTATAGACTTGCATGCTGACCGGCTTTAGTATATTGAGGAAAATGAAAAAAAAAATAGTCTCAAAATAGTTTGTTTTTTTACTTACTTAAAAAGAAAAAAAAACGTTTGTTGTAAAATAAAAAATATGTGATTTCAAAATAGTTTGTTTTTTTTACTAAAAAAAAAAAAAAAAAAAAAAAGAGAAAGTTTTTTTTTTTTAAATTTTAAAAAAAAATGTGTGAAAAAATAATAAATAGTTTGTTTCCTTTACAGATGTAGTTTGTTTGACCGAACTACGCAGGTTTGATTCTCACCACTAGGTGAGATACGTAGGCAACCCTCATCGGGTTCAACCACCCCTTTAAAAAATCAAAAAAAATGTGTGTTTAATTTTGTCAATAAAATCAAAGTGATGCCGTTTTTGCAAATAGCCGAATGTTCCGAAAGGACGCCGGAAGGTTGTTTTTGCAAAAATAGCCACTTTGAATCTTTATAAATAATTTTTGGGCACAACCTCGAAATATTCCCTCGCGAAAATGTTGAAAGGTCGTAGCCGCAAAAAGTCAAGTTGGGGTTGCCACCCTTTTTTCAAAAAAAAAAAAATCAAGAAGTGACGCTGTTTTTGAAAATAGCCGAATATTCCGAAAGGACACCGGAAGGTTGTTTTTTGTAAAAATAGCCACTTTGAATCATTTTTAATAATTTGCGGGCACGACCTTGAAATATTCCTTGTGGAAATGTTGCAAGGCCATAACCGCAAAATCAAGTCCGGGTTCATACCCCTTTTGCAAAAATAACCAAAAAATGTCAAATTTTTGATTTTGTTATAAATAAGTCGGGTGATGCTATTCTTGCTTAAAATAAGCCGAATGTCCCTCAAAAAGACACCGGAAGGCTTTTTGCAAGAATAGCCACTTTGAGTCATTTGTAAATAATTTTGGACACAGCCTGAAAATATTCCCTCGCGGAAATGTCGAAAGGCTGTATCCGCAAAAAATCAAGTTTTGAGTCATCACTCAACTTTACAAAATAATCACTTTATCCAATAAGCCATTACATGGCCGGTCCTTGCATAAATAGCCACTTTTGGCATTTGAACTTCTTCGGTCTTGTATTGGCCTGTGTCGGTGCTGAATGATGCCCCATAGGCCCCAGGACTAAATTTTGAATTTATATCTTCTTTATAAAATTTTGCAAAAAAGAGCCACTTTGTCTGAATAAGCCATCGTGTGGCCAATTTATGAAAATATTCTTGTGTTGGTTTATGGTGATGCCGGACGATGCCCTATGAGCCACGGAATGAAAAAAAAATTTTTTTTTAAGTTTATCTTTCTTAAATAAATTTTGCAAAAATAGTCATTTTGGCAAATAAGCCATTATGTGGCCAATTTTGTAGAAAGTCATAATTGACACCAAAAATATTCTTATTCTTGTAGAAATCTCCTACACAAGTTTGTAGTTGGAGTCGGCTTCTAGAAAAAAAATCAAAAAAATCAAATAAACATCTCTTTATTTCTTGCATTAATTTGCAAGAACTACGCTCGGTATGATTCATGCGGGGTCATGATACGTAGGCAATCCACATAGGATTCGACCATATAAAAAAAAAAAAAAAAAAAAAAAAAAAACAAAAAAAAAGGAATGATCAATAAGCGGGATACCTTAATGCTGACATGCTGGCTTTGTTTTGTTGTGTCCATTTCCAGAAAGGTGGTTGGTTGTGGTTCTGAAATAACTCTTCCCCGTAAGACAAAGTCAGAGGACGATGACAGAGGATCTCAAGACTGAGTGGGTTGGTACAGGTACCCGACAACAGCTGGTTGAACGGAACCACGGGTTAGTAGAGGAGGTCGAGATATTGAGACAACACGTGGCTGATATGTATCGGGCGTGGATGGATGGAAAAGCACCACCTCCGCCACCACCTAGCTTCCTGGACTCTGTCCTTACCCGTACCATGAACCCGATGCCGGATGATCTCCCGCACTCTCCATATATACCCGCCTATCACAACTTCTCCAGCCATTCGAGTAACTCAATTACTCGTCCCCCAACTATGTTTTCACAACGCTACTCCCGTCCCCAACACCACTACTCTCCCCGGGACAACCAAAATCGTACTTCACCTTCCAGGTACCCAGCCCCACAAAAGGCTTACCAACCCCCGCGAACATACCGGAAACCCCCCGGGTCAGGTTTCAGGCCAAATAAGGCGTTTAGGGAGGAAAGGTTGCTGAAGCGAGAAAAGGCGCTCACCCCTATCGGAGAGTCTTATGCAAGTCTGTTTGAAAAGTTAAAACATGTCGGCCTGATTACGCCGCTCCCCGAATACACTCCCGATCCACGTGCAAGAAGCTTCGATCCTACTGCACGATGTGCATACCATTCCAATGTCAGAGGGCACGATATTGAGAGTTGCCGTAACTTGAAAAAGGAAATAGAAAGAATGATTCAAAAAGGGTGGTTGATTGTGGTCAATGATGATGACATGGGGCACACAAATCCTCTGGGGGGTGTATTGACTGGAGCCAAAAATGTTGAAGCAGATGGCAGCCTTGGCAATATTGATGCGGATCTTAGTGGCTAAAATGTTGTGCTTGGTAATTGGGAAGATACTCCATCTTTTGGTCAGCTAGATGGAGCTTTGGTGTTTCGTTTTGTCGTCATTTTTGTTGTCCGAGTTATTTTCAGGGTTTTCTTGTGGTCAAACCCTTTTTGTCCTAGCAGTTTGCTTTGGTCTTGCCCAGTTTTGTTTCAGGGCTGTACTCTAGTTTGTTTTGCTTGTTTTGTCGTTGAATCATTTCGTCATTAGTTTAATGAAGCTTTCGGCCTTTTATTACTTCCGGTCATTTTATTTGTTTAGTTCTTTTACCCTTTAGATTTGTCTTGTGCTCAAACGCCAAATCTAGTGACACGACATGCGCACACATAATTATGGCTTAATCCTAAAAGTTAATCATTAAGCAATTGGAAGATGATCGGGTCATCTAAAGGAAACAAAAACAACTTGAGACTATTTGGATCCCGAGTCATCTGAAACCAGGGCAAGTAAAAAGAAACAGTCAAAGGCAAGCTGGCCAAAATTGACATGGGGTCGTTCATAATGAGAGTGTTGCTCGACAGTGCTTTAAAGATATGATGAATATTAATTGTGTTACGCTTGGCATGTTTTGAAGATTGGAATGACGAAGGCATTTTGTTATGCTATCCAAACACTTTATCCATCGTCAACCCTTTGAGCCTTATTTTAAATTCTTTCATACCCCTCCTTCGGAATTAGTTGCAAAGACTAGAAACACAAGTTTGAAAGGTAAGAGAAGAAATGGCTAAAGAAAAATAAAGAAAAAAAAAACAACAAAAAGAGATAAAGAAAAGAAAAAGAAAAATGTGTGAAAAAAGAAACTTGAAAAAGAGGAATGGGAACTACGTTGGACCTGATTCCTTAAAGAGGATACGTAGGCGCTTCACAGCTCGGTCATAGTGTAAATAAAGAAATAAAAATCCCCAAGTATAAAACCGGGGCAAAGAAAAATTGTGTTTATTGTAAATAAATTTAGGTCCGAAGGTTGTAAATTTTGAACCCAAAATTGATTTTGTTTTGAGCCTTCAATACCCTTTCTTTCTGGCCCTATCCAAATCCCACATTACGGTCCAAAGAAAGACCTTCCGATCAGTCTTCAAAAGATGCCGCGTCAGGCGAGGGATAGAGTCCTATCATAATATAACACGTTGATTCTCAGCAGAAAAGACGTTGATTCTCAGCAGAAAAGACGTTGATTCTCGGCAGAAAGGAAATACGAGAGAGTCTTGGCAGTGACACCCCAATCCCCAGCTAAAAGTGATACAAATGAGAGAATCTTACCGGTGAAAACCTTCGCAGGCACCATAAGACGACGAAAGCTGAGAGAAAATCAAAATGAGAGAGGCTTGAAAGTGAAAACCCTTCGGGCACTACAGGTCGAATAAAGGTGATAATCAGATGGAAATCACGAGACAGAAATCGTGAAAGACGAAGGATAGACCATATGTGCATGTCATGACCGGTGGAGTTGGTATTCGCGTTTGATAAGTTTTGTAGATATTTCTTGCTAGAGAGTCATTTTCTTTTTCCTTTGTCTTCTATTTTGTTTCTTTTTATCTTTCTCATTTTTATCAAAAATTCCCCATCAAGGTCTGTCTAGTCAGAACAAGTGAGAAATGACTTCAAAACTTGCCACCGACTTTCCAATTATTATGCAAAGCAAGGAAATGCCATTGACGGCAGAGAAGTAGGGTGCGAAGAAGATTATTAAACTGGGGCAGAAAATTTTCTTTTCGGTTTGAAAATTTTCTGGAAGTCAATACCCACTTGGGGAAGAAGGAAAGTCTTAAGGGAAATGGTCTTCGAACTAGTGTCATCCTCGACAACCTTCAAGAAGAGTGAAACACCAATTTTGAGGAAATGAAAATCTACCGGCAGTGTTATCTTCAGCAAGTTTCGAGGTGGTCGGACAACACAGAGTGGTAAAGGAAGAAAGGAAATCTCATCTTCAACAAAATAACCCCCAGCAAGTTGAGAAACACAGAACGGGGAAGGGATAAATGGAAAAACCCATCCCCGACAGGAATATCATCTCCAGCAAATGAAATCATTCCCCAACAATGTTTTAGGAACCCCGAGCGAGGGAAAGGAGAAAAGGAAAAAAACCACCACACAGCCACCACATTTTAAAACTAACCAATTTTTCTTTGATTTGAAACAGGGAAAAAAGGGGTTGTCGGCAACAAAGCATGCCACGAAGAAGATTCTCAAACTGGGGCAGAAAATTTTCTCCTGTTGCGAAAATTTTCTCGAAACCAAATACTTGGTTAGGGAAAGAAGCTAGATAACGCGAGGAAATGATCTTTGAACCCGGTTATCCCAGCAGATTTGAAAGAAAGAAAACAACAAGCTGTGATAGATGAAATTATACCCCCAACAGACAGGACGAGACGAGGAAGCTTGCGTTCAGAAAGGCAAGAGGCCGGTATCATCCCCAGCAGTTCTCGGAAAAATGAAACATTGATTTCGGGATTTCACCGGCAGCATTATATCCTACAAAGTTTTTCAAGGGAGCGAAGCGCGAGCCCCGAAGGAGGTTTGGAAAGAGGAAGAAGGAAAGGGGATCCCCGACAGGGTAATCCCCAGCTGATGACACTTCAATCCCCAGCGATCTCGAGAGAGAATAAAGGTTCTGAAGGAAGTAGAAAAGGAGGAAATAAAGAAGATTTTCCCCCAGCAGCATTACCCCAGCAGGTAAGTAATTAGTTCCAAAGACATCCCCAGCAGTCAAGAGAAAAATAACACAACCGGGAGGAAAGCAATTCCAAAACAAGGTAATTCGGAAGAAAGGATGGCCCAAGAAGCAATGCAGGAAGAAGAAAGTGGTGCAGGAAGCAAAGGAAGGCGACATGGATGGGATGGAGTTAGTAAGATGTTGTTGAAGTCAGGAGCCCGCCTGAAGAGAGGAATGGCAATTTATTTTCAAAAGATGTTGTTGAAGTCAGGAGCCCGCCTGAAGAAAGGAATGGCGTTTAATTTTCAAAGTTAATGGTTGAAGTCAGGAGCCCGCCTGAAGAGAGGAATGGCGATTTATTTTCAAAAGTTGATGTTGAAGTCAGGAACCCGCCTGAAGAGAGGAATGGCAATTTATTTTCAAAAGATGTTGTTGAAGTCGGGAGCCCGCCTGAAGAGAGGAATGGCGATTTATTTTCAAAAGATGTTGAAGTCAGGAGCCCGCCTGAAGAGAGGAATGGCGTTTAATTTTCCGAGTTGATGATTGAAGTCAGGAGCCCGCCTGAAGAGAGGAATGGCGATTTATTTTCAAAAGATGTTGTTGAAGTCAGGAGCCCGCCTGAAGAGAGGAATGGCAATTTATTTTCAAAAGATGTTGTTGAAGTCAGGAGCCCGCTTGAAGAGAGGAATGGCGATTTATTTTCAAAAGATGTTGAAGTCAGGAGCCCGCCTAAAGAGAGGAATGGCGCTTAATTTTTAGAGTTGATGATTGAAGTCAGGAGCCCGCCCGAAGAGAGGAATGGCGATTTATTTTCAAAAAGATGTTGTTGAAGTCGGGAGCCCGCCCTGAAGAGAGGAATGGCGATTTATTTTCAAAAGATGTTGTTGAAGTCGGGAGCCCGCCCTGAAGAGAGGAATGGCGATTTATTTTTCAAAAGTTGACGTTGAAGTCAGGAGCCCGCTTGAAGAGAGGAATGGCAATTTATTTTCAAAAGTTGTAGTTGAAGTCAGGGAGCCCGCCTGAAGAATGGAGTGGCGATTTAGTTTTTGAAGTTATAGTTAAAGATAATTTAATAGGAAATGAAAAACAACAATTAGAGGTTTTAGATGAAAGCAACAAGAAGAAGGAAGCAACAATTGGAAGATTTCAAGTAAGGCATCAATTTAGACCTAGTCTGAGGAATTATCTCCTAGCGTCAAAATCTTAGTCTGATGAATCTTTCTCCTAAGATATCAAAATCTTAGTCTGATGAATCTTTCTCCTAAGATCACAATGATTTAGACCTAGTCTGATGAATTATCTCCTAGCGTCATAGTCTTAGTGTGATGAATCTTTCTCCTAAGACATCAAAATCTCAGTCCGATGAATCTTTCTCCTGAGATCACAACAATTTATATGTAGTCTGAGGAATTATCTCCTAGCGTCAAAATCTTAGTCTGATGAATCTTTCTCCTAAGATATCAAAATCATAGTTAGATGATTTTTGTTTTCTCCTGAGAAGGTAATCATTCGATCTATACATTTCAAGTTTTGGTAATCAGGTGCCCATTTGAAGAATGGAGTGGCAATTTATTTTCGAAGTTTGTTGTTGAAGTCAGGTGCCCGCCTGAAGAATGGAATGGCAATTTATGATTAGAGTTTGTTGTTAAAGTCAGAAGCCCGCCAGAAAAGCAGAACGGTGTCTCAGTTTCCATGATTTGATAAGGATAGTGAACAATTGAAAAGTGACAGAGTGTAACGGAAATCCCCAGCATGAATCAGAAGGAAGGCAACAAGGATTAGAAAAGATAGATTCAGACTTCGAAGGAGAATAGCTCAAAGATCACAAGTAAGGGAATTCACTTCGGAGTGCAATGCAAGTTAGCAACAAAAGAAGCTTGCGACCAGAATGCGAGTCAACAGTCCGAGATGATCAACAGAAGTTAGTCACAATGAAAAAAAAAGGCAATCCAAAATGCAGAAGTTGATGAAAGATGTGGCATGCTCAAGACATGGCCGAGGTCACAAGCACTGTATACCTGGTCTTGATTCGAAAAGCAGCACCTGCAACTAGCAAGTATCAAGGTTCAAATTTAGAGTCCGCGTGAAGCACCAACCAATACTCAAGATCAAGCTTCAGAAGACTTATAGATAGGAATCTTGTAACTAGTAGCTGATAGGCTTAGTTAGTCTTTCTCATGTTTTGATTTTTGATGTAATAGCAGGACCACGGACCGGAACTTCGATGGAACAGAACCTCGACGGAACGACACCTCGACTGGCTCTCCACCTCGGTTACTCCATATTCTTACTCACTTCTGAACTACACGTGGCCTGATTCCTTTATAGCCAAGGATATGTAGGCAGCTCAGATACAAGGGCTCGGTCACGTTCCTCTTCTTTTAGTTTAGTCCCTCCGAATAAGGGTCGGGTCAAAAACACTTGTCTAATCGTTCTTTGTCTGAAAACTCTTTGTGTTTTCAGTCAAAGAGGGGCAGCTGTAAACACGTGATTTTTGACCCTCCCCGAGATTTTCTATATTTTTAGCGTAAAATATTTAGTTTAGTTTTAATATAGCTATTTTAGCTAAATTTGACTCTTTTACTTTATTTTTACCTCAAAATGAAAAATAACAAAAATATGGTTTTATTAATGTTTCGTAGTCATTTTAAACTTGAAAAATACAAAAAATAGTACTTTATATTTTTATTTTTTTTATTAAAAACGAAAATTACAAAACAAAAAAAATATAATAATATAATTAGTATTTGGTGGTAACTTTAATCTTGAAAAATATAAAAAAATTAACTTTGTTTTAATTATCAGTCCTATAGTTATTTTGGTTACCTAGGATTAATTAAATAACGTCATTCTCGGTTCCGGGCGAAGAATAATATTCGGGTTCAAACTACCCGGTTTTATAATTTTCGGACATAGCCCGTAATAACCCGACACTACATTAAGGGGGAGGGATGGGAGAATGATTAAAAAATGAAAAAAGAATAAAAAACAAAAAAAGAAAAGACAAAAAAGACAATAGGGGGGCTCACGTGAGGGGATGGGTTTCATTAAAAAAATAAGGGGTTACATTAGAAGAGATATTCTCTTCTTCATAAAGAAAGAAAAAAGAGGCAGTAAAGGGAGGGCCTGGATTCCTTGGTCTCTAACGGCTGGAAGAAGAACAAAAATACTACAAGTACTCTCCATTTTCTAACGGGAAAGGAGAGGAGAGGAGAAGAGACATTCTCTTCTTCATTTTTGAAAGGAGAAGGGCTAATTGTAGGTCTTCTTCTAAAAGAAGAGAGCAAAAGCGGGCAGCAAGGATTTTAAAAGGCAAAAACGGCACTTCTTCATCTTCTTGCCTCTGCATGGCAGTGAGGATTTGGAGAAAAAAAAAACAAAAAAAAAAAACCTTGACGAACCCTAGCAGCATTGGAACGTCTTCGCCTCTTTCCTCGTTACCCATTACTATGGTTTTCCTCCATTGACGCTGCAGCAGTCCACCATTAGCGTGAGGACACCATCCTTTAGTTAGCAAGAGAATCACTTAACTCCATAACCCAAAGCTAAGCTTCTTTGGTTCAGCAGCTACAAAACACCATTGCCATCGAGCTCCCAGAAGCCTCACACTCACCACACTACACGTGTAGTCGTATCTCCAAAAGAAACCGAGCAAATTCGAGGTGCCGACGAGTCCCGTTGTGGAGGTTTGTCGCGGTTCCGACGAGTTCCAAGGTCCAGGCGCAGATCCGATTTGTCGACTTTCTGTTGATTGCAAAAATCATATCCGAATCTCTGTTCAGTAAAACCTTAAAGGTACACATCTCTGTTATTGTAATTCCTTGGTTCGAAAAGAATGAAGTTTGAAGCTTATGCTTAAAGTCTATTGGATCATGTAGTCGTCCCAAGTTCTTATATTTGGTTACGTTCTGTTATTCTTTGATTAAGTTGGTATTGCTAGTTTTGTTATGGAAAATGTAGCTAGACCAAAGATACACTATCATTAGATATGCGCGTAAACCCGAATTAGTCTATTGTATCTCTGTTCAATCTTCTCTACTCATGTGGGTAATCTCCAAATCTGTTAAATGTTAGATCTTATGTTAAAAGCAAGATTAGCTAGGGAGTTATTACTCAACTGAATGACGTAATTAGATTAAAAGAGTCGGGGGTGCATTTCATGTGACCCGACCCCAATTTCGGGCAAGAGTAAATAAAGCATGTCACGAACCACAGGCGCATTTCATGCGATGTGGTTCGTAGCGAGTTTTAAATAATTTGGAATCAACTCCTAAGTGAAATACAGTGGGATGTAGTTCTCTTTAGATTTGAATCAAAGGTGCGCCTCGCCCGATAGTTACACTAATCGCACAGCCTTCATAAAAGTACATATAAAATACTTAGATTTTGAGATGCGTCGCTTCTTAACGAATATCACGCCCTTCTCAACAATGTAAATAAGTAGTCGATCCGGGCGCATATCTTAGCTCTGTCTTCTTAAATACGGGTGTGCATTTCATGCGACCCGAATCCAAACCCCGAAATGTTGAATAAGAATATGTCGAGGATCCGGGTGCATTTCATGTGACGTGATTCGAAAGCATATTTTTAAGCAACTTTCTCTTTCGTAAATCATAACCAATAATAAAAGCGGTAAAGGGATATTAACTTGCACTAAGTACATAATTGTAAAAGCAGATAGATAAGCCAAACACGACAGTTGAGCGACCGTGCTAGAACCACGGAATTCGGGAATGCCTAATACCTTCTCCCGGGTTAATAGAATTCCTTATCCGGATTTCTGGTTCGCGGACCGTTAAATAGAGTCATTCTTTTCCTCGATTCGGGATTTAACCGGTGACTTGGGACACCATCAATCTCCCAAGTGGCGACTCTGAAATAATTAAAATAAATCCCATCTCGATTGTCCTTTAATTGGAAAAACTCTTTGCACTTTTGCGGGTGCGTAAAAAAGAGGTGTGACAGCTCTGGCGACTCTGCTGGGGATTTCTTTAGAATTCGAGCTCGGAATAACTGTTGTATTTGGCATATTTTATTATCTGATTCTTTTACATGTTGGCATCAATGTGCAAATGTTGTTTTTACTGCTTTGATATTTTATGAACTGTACATATAAATTGTGCCGGAACCAGTGATTGTTATTTGGGTGAGGAAGAGTGATAATGCACGAAGGGTGATGCAGTGCCATGTTTATTTATTTATGCACGAAGGTTAATGTCGTGCCATGTTTATTTATTGATTATGCACGAAGGATCATGTCGTGCCCTGTTATTGAACCATGTACGAAGGATCATGCCGTGCTATGGATGTGAGGATGAGAGTAAAAGCACGAAGGGTGATGCCGTGTACTTTATTTGTTTATTTGGTGAGGATGAGAGTAAAAGCACGAAGAGTGATGCCGTGTACTTTATTTGTTTATTTGGTGAGGATGAGAATAAAAGCACGAAGGGTGATGCCGTGTACTTTACTTGTTTATTTGGTGAGGATGAGAGTAAAAGCACGAAGGGTGATGCCGTGCAATTGCTTGCTATTTCTTGAAGTGATATAATTCGTGTTTACATTATATTTTGTTTTCTTTGTGAAATTATTAACTGTGGTTAATTGTTGGATTCTTTAAGATATTCCTTATTGTGTTAATACTTGATTATTTCTTGTTATTTTGTGGTACACATATTTGAATTGCACAGGTTTATGTGAGTGTCTGGTCCTAGGCTTGTCACTACTTCGCCGGGATAGGCCAGACACTTACCAGCACATGGGGTCGGTTGTGCTGATGCTACACTTCTGTGCGTTTTTGCACAGGTCCAGGTTACGATCAGGAGCAGCAGCAGCAGCAGTAAATAGATTGCGTGGGAGTTGATTTCATTTGAGACCGAGGTAGCTTGCAGACGTCCGCAGGCCCGGCGTCTCTTTCTTTATTTATGTTTATAGTTGTAGTCTCATTATTCCGAGACGAACAGAATTATGTTATATTTTCTTCAGACTTTTATGTGTAGTATTCCATAGTAGTTTGTGAGTTGGTGACTCCAAATCTTGGGTAGAGGATTTCAGTATGGTTTTTACCTTGGGATTTGTTATTTCCATTTCGATAAAGTATTCCGCATTTATTTAATTAAAATTGTGTTATAAACAGGAAAGTTTAAGTTTTTTAATACCACAATGCCAACCATTTTGACCATAAGGAAACAGTAATGGATATTGTAATGCATCATAACATCCGTAATAATAATTTACCAGTTGGCTTCTATCACTTTTTGTATATATTCGGATATGTGGTGTAGGGATACAATTATTGGTATCTTGTTCTACCCATATTCCTGCCACTTCTGACGTAGTTGGTAGGTTGTATATACGTTGATCAAGACCAGTATCACACTTAAATGCAATATAGAAATCGGATAATTGTGGAACATCTATTAAGGATTTTAAAAAGGTAGAATAAGGATTGCTTTTTAATATTTCCATTAAATTTTTCACAGTATCTTCGTTCAATTTGTTGGAACATGCCATTCGATTGCTCAGTTCATTTTCATTATCATAAAAGTATAATTGTAGATTTTTTCCTTTTTCATTACTTGGTATCAAGTCATTTATGAAATGATAGATTTGTCCTTGAACTCGAAATGTATAAATACCTTTATTTCTTTTTGCCAGCTCTTTGTCATATCTTACTCCCAGGGATGTGAACGCAAATATATTATTGTATGTTCTTATGTAGGTTCGAAAATGCTTTGATTCTTCTGTATTTCCAAGATACAAATTTCTCAATTCTTGTGGTACTTGATGTGAAATCAGCTTAACAATGCCTTTGCGACAACAAAATGCGGGTGGTTCGTATTCAAATTTTGTGGCTCCGCAAAATGTGCATTTAGGAACAGACTTTAACATAACATAATCAGTTGATGGTGGAATTGTTATTGACTTTTCAAGTATATTGTTCACGATTTGTATTAGATGTAGATCCTGGGATGCAACAATAATTGTAAATATATAATTTTCATAGTTATAAATGCACATACATATTTATAATTGTGCATACTATTAAAATATGATAGTTTAACTCTCTAACCTGTTTCATATATTGAATATCCCACAAAAGGAGGATATTGCTCGCTTGAAATATCAGCACTCACAGAGGATGGTACAACATCAGAGTTGTTAATTAGCGAGCAGGCAGGAAGTTGCTGACCACTTGTTTGACCCTTACTTGGTCGCGCTCGTGTTCGCGCTAGGAGAGCTTCTTTTTTATCATCTTGCATCATTTTGTATAATTCGCGTCGCCTAGCCTTCTTGTCAGCATGTATTTTTTCAGAACTTTCTTTTTTATAAATTTTACTCGACATTTTAATCGTCTACTAAGCTGCACATAGTTTGTATACATACTTACATTTTTACGAAAACCTATGTAAAAAACGTACATTTACTTATAATATAAATAGATGAGCAGAGATTAGAAAATTTACCTTCTGGTCCAAGTGCTACTGCGTAACAAAAGTGCAAAAATAGCACAACAGATCGCAAGAACTGCAATGTGAAAAAGGTTTTGTCAATGGAGAAATTAGGAAGTTTCGAAAACTTTCAACAAAAGATTGAAACTATATAATATTGAATGACAATTTCAACGACCATCTAGCAGATAAAGAACCCATTTGTTAATGACTTCACCAACAAATGATCTTACTTTATTTGCAAGTCCAAGTCTGTTTCACAAGTTTCGGGAAAGAATTTGACTTCAACTTGTAATAATTATTTTTAAGTTGCAATAGTGATTTCAACTTCGAATAACTTATTTCAACTCCACACACAAATCTTCAACTTTCAAGAAATCTTTTCCTTAAATGATTATAGCGATCCAAACACAACTTTGAATTTCCACAAACTTTATTACCAAGCGCAACTTCAAATATATTTTTTCAACTTCAACTCAAATTTTATCCAAACACATAGTGAAAGACCTCATCAAGCAACAGATGAATAAAGAGATAACAATGACTTCACTTAGTGATAACTGCGCCGGACATCGCATGATTACATTATCTTCTAAGTGAAATGCAGTCTTCTGAAAAGAACTCTAGGGAATTCACTATCGAGTGAATAACTTTAACTTTAGAAAAACCAGCAAGAAAGCAGAAGCCAATACCTAACAGCAAAACAGCACCTGAAAGTTTACTTTACCTAAATTCAGCTAAATTTATAGTTTTAACAAACACTTTCTCAAGGAGCAAGCAAAAAGCTTTGTGAACAACCTTAAACATCCTATAAGATCCTACTTATATCAAACTCATAGTTTTTGCAGTGACTCGGATATATGGTTTTGGCCGTAGCAAATCTGCCAAGACCTAAACCAAACTGACTGTATCAATCGTTTAGAAAAATTTAATTAGTTTCTCACGTAGATAACACCTCTATAGAAGAAAAGAAATATGAGAACTTCCAACAAAAATTATTAGGTGGCAGGTGCTAGTTAGAAGAAATGAATTCGGATCCCTCCAGTTTCAGTTGTAGATAGAGCATGCAAACAATGGGTTCAAGTGAACCCAGAATTTACACAAAGTACAAATACATATGTAAAGAATCACTAAAATTTCAAAACATATTACATTTTGTAGCAATAATTTTAAAAGTATAATATCAAGCGACTGTTAAAGGGAAACCATGGTTTCAAGTGAGAAGGAATTGCAAGTATTTTTCAAGATCAGGAGATGTCATATGTAATGTAAATTTGGGGTGTGAAATATCTATAGGAAGCTGCTATAAAATTCAACAAACTGATAAAAAATCGTCATTTAAAGTTTCAGATAGTGCTGGTCAAGTTGTTGCAGAGGTTAGTGCTTTGATTTCTCTAATAATCCATAATACGCGTAAGTTACAGATGGCTGCACGTATGTTTTTAGCAGACAACATAATTAAGTTATCCCTTAATTTTGAGAGTGATTCTCACATCTTCTCCGTGATTCTCTCCCCTCACAAATCTAGCTGCAGGTATGCTTTCAATCAATTTTGCACTTATCTTTTTTTTTTTACTTTTTCCTTCATTCTTTTTTCATTTTGGGTTTCTTCTAGGTTTTCTTCATCATTGTTAGATTTGATTCTGAAATTAAGTGATTGTTGTAGGTTCTTTTATGATTTTCCTCAAATCCTTTTTTTATTCTTTGAATTCTGCCCTATTTTCTTTTGGATTCTCTACATGATTTTTAACTTTTCAATTTTATGGCAACTATGTGTTAAGTTCAGTGGTAAAACTGTGTTTCTAAATTTCTTACTCACACATTCTAACTCAATGAATGTGATTTTATGTCATCAGCTGTTTAATATAATCACTTCCTAGTGATCATGCATATTACATTTAATCAAAATATCCATCTTCAAACTGAATGGCAGAGAGATACCTGGCAGCCATATATCAACATCACTATTTATAGGGCTCAATTATTTTTGGAACTTTACTATAGTTTTCCAACAAACATGGATTATTCCTCTTAGAGGAATTTTTCTTAACAGTCCATATCATAAAAGTTATGGTTAGAACTTAAATTTATATTTGGCTCAAATAGAATTGCATGAAAGTAAGAAATTATTCGCAACTGAAAGTTCAACAACATGACATAACCCATCAAATAATAGGAGGATATTTGTGCATCAGTTTACATAATAATAGCTTAGATTTAGAGGTGAAAAATTACTTGCTTCTTAACATTGAGAGACTAACTGTTACAAAAATCTTCTAGCATTGTTTCTTAATGCTAAAAATATCAACCTTCCTTTCTTTCTTTCATGTAGCAAGCTGCTAGCCGCTTGTTTCTCAAGTCAATTACAACATTCAACTAAAAGTAATAGGTACCAAAAAGGAGTAGCATTTTAGCAATCAAAATAAATATTCAATAGACTTTTTTTTAGGACAACTTGCAAATTAATTCCTGCATGAGAACAATATGCACCAATTTTTGAAAACTTAATATATCTTACTTTAAGATTCAAACACTCAAGAATAAATTTATTTACGTAACATGAGATAATTCTCTAGCAAACCAAAATGCATGTCTGCTAGATTGATTGACCTTCTTCCTTTCCATTGCAATCTTTAATTGACAACCCAAGATATCACCTAAAACGTAAAGCAACATCCTAACTAAACTCTTTCTGTAAGAGAAGACTCATACATGCCTATTACTCGGGAAGCTACGTCTTCTTCAGTGCTACGATTTACTTAATTGCTTGAAATTTCTTTGCAAATTCGTTTTCTGTGATTTGATTAATTTGTCCTTTTTCACTTTACTTTTGTAATTTATTTTTGGCATTTGATATCTGTATCCTGTGTTCTTCCTTTGCCTAACCAAAAAAGCAAACAATAGAAGAATTGGAGCTTTGGCTCATTTACTTGAAGAAATTAAAAACTTAAATACCCATTTGAGTTCTTTTAATTCTTGTTTTTCTGATCTCTCATTGGCTCTTTTGTCTGCGAACAAACAACTTTTGGCTGCTAATGAATTTGACTTTAAGATTCTGTAAGTGTCTAGTTTGATAAACTTTCAATCTGTTTAACTGTATATTAATTTCCATTATGTCATATTTATATATTGAAGCTTCATTTTGCATTTTCTAGTAAAGTTTCAGTCTTTAAATGTATAGTTTGATTCTATTATCTCATATTTGTGTATATTGCAACTTCATTTGCATTTGGTGTACTAAAGTTTCAATCTTTATATCTCTATGTTAATTTCCATTATGTCATATGTATATATTGAAGCTTCATTTTACATTTTGTAGTAAAGTTTCAGTCTTTATATCTATTTGTTAATTTCCATTATGTCATATGTGTATATTGGAACTTCTGTTTGCATTTAGCGTAATAAAGTATTGTAACAGCAATTTACTTTCTGTTTGCATTAGTTATACTAATAACATTTTACTGTTATTTGACATATGAATCTACTCCCTGAATATTATAATGGAATCCTCTAAGCAGTGTAAACACTCAATCATTAAAAAGTAATCTGATGATCAAAGAATAATAAGTAATAATAACAAAGACAAAGTACCTGAACAACTAACATAAAAAAGACAGTCAAAGCAAAGAATGATAAAAATGAAGAAAGACCCTTTAATTTGGTCCTGACCTCAACAGATAAGATGAGATTTTCTTTTCTGTTCTTTTCTTTTTCGCAAAAGCAATCCCTTCACAACTTGCTGTCAATTTCCCCTCTTTCTTTCTCTATCTGTGGAAAAAATAGCTTAACTTTGTCACAAGATTATCATTGATTAGGCAAAGAAAATAATAGGTACAGTTACTATTTCTATTGAAATGATTCACATCTGTTTTTCTCTCCTTTTATTGTTTCACTGATTTTTAGATTATACAAAATATGATGCAAAAGATCTGTGACAAAAATAGTATATGGATCCTTTATTTAAGGGTATGTAGGACAAATGTGTTGGAGAGATGCGTTGCTTTTACAGTGATAAAAATATTATCAAAATAACACACAGAAAAACTGGTATGGAAAATGTGTTTGCTGCTTCAATAACTTAAAATTTGTTGAAAAGAGTAGTAGTGCAAAGGGAAGAACAAAGACCTAAAAACTTGAGCAGTACAACTTTGCAAATAGCAAGCACAAAAATTAAAGCTATGACAAAGAAAGAGAAACAAATTTAAGAGAGAACCCAAAAATTGAAGCACATGGTAACATCAAATAAAACATAATAAAGAAGAAATAATTACAAGAACAAACTTGATACATTCAAAACAATTTCCTTCTACACTATTTTTGAATAAAGATCAGTTAGAAAAGAGATGGAATAGAGAAATTAAAGTATTGGACGTAAAAAAGGGAATGGAGACTGAAAGATGAAGAAATAGGAAAATAAACAATTCAAATTCGGGTATCTGCAGTTGCAATTATGATCCCAATCAATAAAAAGTCAAGATGTTAAACATAAAGCTAATGTTGCCAAATACATTGAAATAACAAATTAAAATGGTGAAAACCGTGTGAAGGACGCGAGGGAATAATTTCTGTTATATTATATGATGCAACTCCATTAAATTGTGGGTGAAGTCACAGAGGATTCAATATTGACTGCTTGTCTAAGAAAAGCAATCACTAATATTGAAATCTTTGGACAAAAGACGCAAAGAATACCAAAAATATAGTAAAATATTTTCAGTACAAAAAGTATGTGCAGTTATAAAATTTACACCTATAATTCCAATTCTTAAATTAAAATAAGAGATAAACACTGACAAAAGAACTCCATCAATATGCTTTACGTTATAGAGGCTTAAGCATGTCAATTACTTTTAAATCTATACAATACGGCTTTCTTTTGGATAATAAGACGCCATTTTATTTGAAATTTTCAAAAAGTATTTCTGCCCAAAGCTAATTACTAAGTTTTTGCAGAAACAGTTTGCAAACTAAACGTTAAACTAAATTGATCTTCTTCACAAAAACTTACCCTTTTGCTAAGAACCAGTGAACACGTAAACAACAAAAACCCCACACCAGTTATCAAACACTATAACACTCATGAAGCTTTAAAATAAAGAGGAAAAAGGCCAAGAGAGCAAATACCCAGTTCCCAAATTAACAATATAAGCTCAATTTCAAACACTCAATTGCACAAATCACTCAAAGTCACATACTTTACCTCAAAAACTTCAACTAATTGAGCGGATCAAAGCTGCAAAGAAGGAATATTTGATTAGAAATTCAAAGGAGAGGATAGAAGTCAATTGTACGTGGGTTGAAACAAATTGGAACAAAAAAAGCAGAAAGGACACATAGATAACAGCAAAATTTATTTGGAAGAATAAGAAATTTACCAATATGTATATAAAAAAGGGACTGTATGTATATAATTCACGTTATAACCAAGAGTTTATATGTATATACACATAGGACTATGCTGATTAAAATGTATAGATAATAGTATATATAATAGCTCATAAATAGGTCTTTCTTGTGTAGTCTTAAAAGACAATATCACTGTTCCCAATGACCAGCTTTTTAGGTGTTAGGTAACACAAAAGAGTACAAATCTACTTGGTCCTGTAAAAGATTTTGCTTTGGTACGCGAACCTAGGTAAATACTACATATAAAATTTAAAAACACAAAAAAAAAGGCTGAAAATCCAAAAGAAAAAGAAGGAAAAGTTACTGAACTTCTACAAAACCAAAGAAAAGACCCCAAATGCAACTGACGGGTAAGCTCTAATTTACTTTATCGTAGTAGTTTCCCCTTGCCTTTTATTCACAGTCATGACTGTAAGTTTTCTTTTGTATTTTGTCTTCTCAAGCCAGTTCCCAAATTAGCAATATAAGCTCAATTTTAAACACCCAATTGCCCAAATCAATCAAAGGCACATACTTTACCTCAAAAACTTAAACTAATTGAGCGGATCAAAGCTGCAAAGAAGGATGATTTGATTAGAAATTCAAAGGAGAGATCAACAAAATTTATTTGGAAGAATAAGAAATTTACCTACAAGATGAAAGAAATTTGAGAATACAGTACAAAATCTGAGTAAGCTAAGAAAAAGATATACCTGAAATTTAAACATCCAACGGGGAACAAGATTAAGCGCAAAAAAAGGTCTTTATTCCAAGACTGAAGAAATTGAAGAAGCATTAGTTGAAACTGAAGAAAGAAATAGGCTATTACTACCATCACACACACACATATGAAAATTAAAACATGTATTGCAATTAGGGCAAAGTAATTACAACAATCCTTCGTCAATTTCACAGCACCATCAAAATAACACAAAATAAGAAGAAAAGCAAAAGATATCTATCAAAATCTCATCACCATATAAAGAAAACAGAACAAAGCCCAAAACACAAAGAATAAAACTGCAAAAAACCAACACATATTATCAAAATCCCATCACCTAATGGCTAGAAAGAAGAAGAAACTTAAGGAAAAGCTTAAACAGGGCAATAACCTTTCTCGGTTTCTGGGTGCTTTGTTGTACTGCTTTTTCTCACTATATGCCTAGAATTAGGATGTTATGTTAAAGAGAAGATCACACGTGGACTCATATAAGAATATGAAAGCTACACGTATGATTAGTTTAACGAAAAAAGGACGCGTATAAAATTTTGCAAACGAAATGACCTAAATACCCTTAATTTTTGTTAGAATGACCTTAAGCAGAGGCGTCGAAAATCTTTCTCTTCTAAAGAAGAGAAAATAACCCACATTTCACATTCTACTCCTCCGTACTCGTCATTAATTCAATAAATCTCATGGATACAATTAGGGTGGCAAAAGTACAGGTCGGGTCGAATATGGATGGATCGAAAGCAAGTAATATCAAATAAAATAATTAGAGCTATTTTTGAATTTTGTGAGTGATTTGAAGTTAATATTTAGAAAAATAGTTTGTGGAGTTTTTAAAATATTCAAAAATTCAAAATTCAATTTCAAGTGAAATTTGAAAATTTGCCAAATACTGATCCCTCCCAAAAAGTGAAATTTTTTCAAAAGAAAAAAATGTGGAATGTTTTTTTATGGCCAAATGGGGGGGGGGAGAAATTTAAAAATAGCCATATTTATAACTGGTCATTAAAAAATAGCACAGTTTCAAAAATAATCGAAATTTAGCCACTTTTCATAAAAAGATAAATCTGAGCGAAAACACTGTTCAAAATCCGGAAAATACGCCCGCATATTATACGGAAGTTCCAGCGTAAGTATTCTTGAACTCCCGCATATTATACGGGAGTTCCAGGATAATTATGCTGGAACTCCCGTATAATATGCGTAAGTTCAAGTATTATTATGTTAGAACTTCCGCATAATATACTGGAGTTCCAGCAAGTATAAATGTTCAGTATAATATACTGGAGTTTTGAGCATCGGTGCTACAGTCTCCGTATATTATACAGGAGTCAGCAAAGTATACCGGTCCAGCATAATATGCTTGGAGTTCGTACACAAATACACCAAACTCCCATATCTTATACGGGACCAGTCTCTATTGCAGCAAAATAGTGATTATTTTTTATTGACTTAGCAAAACGCTGTCTATTTTTGATTGACCAGTACAATAACTGGCTATACCGTACTATTTTGATCCAAACGGGCTCTTAGGTTTGTCAAATGAATGGGCCGTGGTTTGCTTGGGAACATGTGGAAGCCCAACAACGGCAATGTTTAAGCCCGCTTTATTGCTTGTCAGTTTAGTTGCTTTCGAAATCTCATGTACTACCATTTTCTGGGAAATGCACCCCGAAAAATTTTAGGCGGCGTTTGGAATAAGAATTGTAAAATTCCCAAAAAAAAAAAAGAGTTTTTATTTAAGAAAAAATAATATTTAAAAATTAGAGTTGTGTTTGGACAAGATTTTTGGGTAGGTTTTGAAGTTTTATGAGTAATCTGACTAAAAATTTTGAAACACAATTTTTTTCCAGAGTTTTTCTAATTTTCGAAAAATTTCAAAATTTATCTTTAAGTGAAAATTAAAAATTTTATTGCCAAACTTATTTCGAAAAAAGTGAAAAACTTTAAAAAAAAAGTGAAAAAGTTCTTATTTCCAAACGGGCTCTTAGCTAGCATTTGACCATAGATCCCAAATTTATTTTAAAATTTTTGATTTGGGTGAAGTTTGGTTTGAAGATGAAAATGTGTTTGGACATTTCAAAACATATTTTTCAACTTTATTTTGAAAAAACATGTATATAATTCTCATGTCTTGGGATTTTGCCTTGGTAATGGATGCTCTAACTCGCCATATTCAAGGGGATGTGCCATGGTGTATGCTATTTGCTGACGACATAGTCTTGATAGACGAGACGAGGGCTGGTGTTAACGCGAGGTTGGAGGTCTGGAGACAGACCCTCGAGTCTAAGGGTTTTAAACTAAGCAGGTCTAAGACAGAATATCTAGAGTGCAAGTTTAGCGACGAGTCGAGCGAAGTAGGCTGGGACGTGAAGCTGGGATCTCAGGTCATAGCCAAGAGGGACAGTTTCAGATATCTTGGATCAGTGATTCAAGGGGACGGAGAGATTGACGGGGATGTCACTCACCGTATAGGAGCGGGGTGGTTGAAGTGGAGGCTCGCATCAGGAGTCTTGTGTGACAAGAAAGTTCCACAGAAACTCAAGGGAAAGTTTTATAGAGCGGTGGTTAGACCTGCCATGTTGTATGGGGTGGAGTGCTGGCTCGTGAAGAACTCTCATGTCCAGAGAATGAGAGTTGCGGAGATGAGGATGCTCAGGTGGATGTGCGGGCTCACCAGATTAGATAAGATTAAGAATGAAGTTATTCGGGAGAAGGTGGGGGTGGCCCCAGTGGATGAGAAGATGCGAGAAACGAGACTCGGGTGGTTTGGGCATGTGCGGAGGAGAAGCCCTGATGCACCGGTGAGGAGTTGTGAGCGACTGGCGGTGGTTGGCGCGAGTCGAGGGAGAGGGAGGCCTAAGAGGTATTGGGGTGAGGTGATTAGGCAGGATATGGCTAGAATGGGGATTTCCGAGGACATGACCCTTGATAGGAAAGTTTGGAGGTCTAGTATTAGGGTCGTAGGGTAGGGCCTTCTAGAATTCTTAGTACTTCTGTTAGGGGGCTGAGTGGGGTTTGGTAGCGATCTCTATAGTTAATTAATGTATTGTGTTGTGCCTCTTATGGTAGTAACCGATTGGTAGTATTGCATGTCATTCTACTTTTGGCTTTATGTTTAGATAATTATTTATTTGATTTATCCGGATTTACTAACATTGTTTTGTTTTGTTTTGTTTGTTGATTTTCTCTCTCTTTTTCTGAGCCGAGGGTCGGCCGGAAACAGCCTCTACCCTTTCGGGTAGGGGTAAGGCCTGTGTACGTATTACCCTCCCCAGACCCCACTTTGTGGGAACATACTGGGTAGTTGTTGTTGTTGTTGTTGTTGTCTTGGGATTTTGGCCCAAATTCAGCTCAATGGCTGATTTTGGATTTTGGAATTTTTTATTTGGGATTTGGTCAAAATATGAGCAAAATTATGACCAAATATGAGTTTTAAAAATAAATTTCAAATTTATTTTGACAAAACTTATGACCAAACAAGACCTTAGTATAATGATTGCAGAGGTTGTTGGCGGACAAGACCTCAGGATATCGGGAAAATCAAAGAATAGGGTATATAGTATAGTATGGGTTTATATTTCTTGTATTTTTTTTAAAAAATTTATTTTTAGAGATTGTAATGATTTGGATTTTGGAGATTCTTAAACTTCTTATGTGCATGTGTTTTTGCTTGTGTTTTGGTCTTAATCAAGTGGCTCTTTGAAAGTTTATATAAGTGATTGTGTCTTGACATGGAACTTGGAAGTTGCCTAACATTTTCCTCCTGTCAACCTCTCCAGACTCCAAATCCAGGAATTTAATAGCTTACTGGTTTATGGGAGTTACTGTGGCTTTTAAAAATTAAACGAAAACCAATATTTTTAATAAAACATGTTTTCGAATAAACATAACCAAATACTACAATAATAATAATAATAATAATAATAATAATAATAATAATAATAATAATAATAGTATATCTAATGTAATTACGAGTGGAGTTTAAGGAGGGAACTTTTCAATGGATAATCATCTTTAATTAAAATTCAACTATGCATACCAATGCACGTAAGACATCCACTTCACATAATTTTGGTCTATGAGAACTTAATTACTGCTGTACAATAGGTTCAGTGCAAGCAGCTAAGAAAGATGTTACAACTTTACCAGACATGATTTATCAGATTTAGAGAAGAGAATATTAAATAATTGAGCCAATTGCTAATTAAAATTTTGGAGAAAATGGGTATTGGTAGTTAACAAAATTTCGGCCAGTCCTCACCTTTGTATGGTTCCAATTTGGTCGATCATGTCTCAAAGATTGCACAACTAATCGTTAGGCACCTACGTGCTGGTACAGAAGAAAGGAGAGACTTCCTCGCATCATCGTTGGCTTCGTTATAAAACAAACTTCTTCTTTTATCATTCTGATGATAAATAAAGGATTCTCTATTATATAAGGAGGATCCACGCCTTGTAATAGGGAACCATTATTTGGACAAGAAATATAATTTGCTCTCTCTCTGCTCTTTATCTCTCTACTGGTCTATCTTATATCCTCTATTATTGCAATTCTATTTTTACAAAAACTATCCTAGGATTTATTATATTTCATTACGATTTACCTTTTCATCTTTATTGATTGATTTGCTTAAAAATAGTTTAATATCTTTTGAGTCAAACAACCTTATCTTTTGCACTCCTTAAAAAACAAAATAAATAAATAAATAAATTAAAAATAAAATGAGATGAGACCATATGTCACGACCCAAACCCCGCACTGGTCGTGATGACGCCTCTCGTGAAGACAAGGCCAGCCAACTAACCTAACTCGTCTCTTTCAAAATAGTTAAACACAAATGAACGGCAAGATACGACTTGATGATATTAATTAACAGAATTACAACCCAACACAACCTTAATCAGGATGTCACAAGTCACGAGCATCTATAAGAATGAAATTTCCACTTTACAGTCTAGAAACACACTGAACAAGAATAATGAATAACATAGAAAGACAGTGGTGCTGCGAACACTGGCAGTCACCTTGCTAAAACCTCTACAACTCCACCTCCATGCAGCCAATACCCGCTACCGGGTGAATAAATACATGCAACTACACGCGAGGTAAAAGGAGTAAAGTGAGTACTCCAACTCAGTGAGTAATAAATGTAAATAATAACTAAGCAGCAAGAAATCACGTAAAGCAACCAACATGCTATATAGAAGCCGGGTACAATTTTATGAGAAAACAATAAAATCTTTAGAAATACCTTGGCTCAGTTCAAATGTCTTTGAAAATGATCTTTTCAATAATTACGAAAAATAATTTCAAAACTGTTAATGCTGATAAGTGCGGAAAATCTGCTCCTTGGGCACAAATATCACAATATAACAGGTAAAGAGGCAAACAAGTACGCAAGATGAGCACAAAAAGTTCACCACTCGGGCATTATCTCAAACTGAACCAGCCCCTCGGGCTCACTCTCAACAACACTCTGAGCCCCCCAGGCTCTCTCTGTCCGATCGCCCTCAGAAAAACATCACATAGTAGCCGCTGCAATGTGCAGCCTGATTCACATATCGTTGTGGCATGCAGCCTGATCCATAGCTCGCTACAGCGTGCAGCCCGATCCATATGGGTACCCGCGTTCACTGTTGAGGTGCAGATTCCAGATGGGCTCCTACACCCAAGCGCTATGATACTGCAGCGTGCAATCCGATCCAATATATATATATATATATATATATATATATATATATATATATATATATACTATTGCAGCGTCTAGCCCGATCCGTATAATATTCTGATGCGGCGTGCAACCAGATCCATATAAGTATCGCTGCAGCATGAAACCCGATCCATATATAATCCTCACATCTAGGCCCTCGGCCTCACATCAATCAGTGTATCTTAACATATGGCCCTCGGCCACACTTAGTCAGAATACCATCACAAGCCCCTCAGGCATTAGTAAAATAGTATTCCTCAGCTCAGATTATCATTTAAAATATTATTTAAGACTCAAATGTGAGTAAAAGTGGCTGAGTTGTAAAATGGTGGAGAAACAATATGACTGAGATCAAGTAACAAGTCTAAACGTGGAGGAAACAATGAAAATAATCCCTGAAGGATTCAACTAGTTGGCACAAAGCCCAAATATAACAATCAGCCCAAACATCAGTGATAACAAATAAATTCAGTCAAATACATAGTAAATTCATCAATTGGGATAGACCAAGTCACAATCCCAGTGGTTCTCTATCCCACGCCCACCATCCAGCGTGCAAGTCACCTCAATATAGCACTACGATGTGCAATCTGGGGTTTCAAACCCTTAGGATATCATTTACAATCATTACTCACCTCGAACCGGTGAAATCTCTAGCTCACGATGACTTTTCCTCTCAAATCAGCCTCCACGCGCGTCGAATCTAACCAAAATCAGAGCGAATACATCACAATATGCTAAGGAAATAATACCAAATTGAAAACAATAAAAAAATATCAAGAATTTCGAAATTGGCAAAATTCGAGCCTCGATCCCACTTCTCGAAACTCAAAAATTTATACATCAATACATTTATTATCTCCTCACAATTTCATACATACCAAAGAACTCTCAAATCCTAGCTCAAATGGCCCATCAAATCCCCAAATCAAATTTCATAATCCCAAGCCCTAGTTCTTTAATTTTTAGCTTAATTTCCATGAATTTCTAGGTAGTTTACATAATAAAAATGAGTTTTAAGTTCAAAATATTTATCTCCAATTGATTCTCCTTGAATCCCTCTTCAATTTCCTTCAAAAAGCTCTCAAAAAGACCAACAATGGAGGAAAGATTACCCAAAATTGTGAAAATGAGCTTTTAAAACATTCTGCCCAGCAATTTATTTCCTTCATGCGATCGCAGTACACCTTTATGATCACATAGAATAATTTTTCACCTCCAGTTTTTTAACACTATGCGATTGCACAAGCATTATTACGATCGCATTGACCAAAAAACTTTACACTATGTGATCGCATACATGGCCACGCGATCGCAATGAACAAAAACCCAAGCTCCCAGGTTTCTTCTATGCGATCGCACTACTAACCCGCGATCACATTGAATAATTGACCAACCCCCAAAAATCCTTCTATGCGATCGCAATACTCCCTCTGTGACCGCATAGAGCAAAATGCTCCGCAACAGGTGATGCCCTTTTTCTGCAACTTTCATAGCCCAAAACTTCCCGTTAGCCATCCGAAATCACCCCGAGGCCCCCGGGACCTCACCAAAAATACCAACACCTCCTAAAATATCATTTAAACTTGTTCCAATCATTAAAACACCTAAAACAACAATAAAACCATCATTTCTCATCGAATTCAAGCCTAAGTTCTTTAAAAACTTTCGAAATACGTATTCGATCAAAAACTCAACCAAACGATGTCTGAATAACCTAAAATTTTGCACACACATCACAAATCATATAGCGAAGCTATAGTGACTCTCGAATTACATTCCGACCCTCGGACCAAAATCTCACCTATCAACCAAAATTCGCCAAAATACTAACTTCGCCAATTCAAACCTAATTCTACACCGGACCTCCGAATTCAATTCTGATCACGCTCCTAAGTCACAAATCATCGCCCGAAGCTAAATGAATCACCAGAAACCAAATCCGAGACTTCTAACTCATAAGTCAAAATTCGGTTGACTTTTCCTAACCAAACCTTCCGTAAAGAGACCAAGGGTGTGTTTGGTATGAAGGAAAATATTTTTCATGGAAAATAAGTGGTTTTATCACTTATTTTCTCTTATTTGGTTGGTAAGTGAAAAATTTTTCGAAAAATATTTTTTATTATTTGGTTAGAGAGTAGAATTTTTTTTTAGGAAAATAGTTTTTATGCATCACTCCTCACCCCTTCCCCTCCCCTCTCTCCCACCTCTCCCCCTCCCCCTCCCCTACCCCCTCTCCCACGCCTTCCCGACGTCTAAAAAAATTGACACAATCTAAAGGAACTCCTCATCCCAATACAACCAGGCAACTCCCCGCTCTATGCGCCGAGCATTCTTTACCAACAACACTCTAGACATTCCGTGATTCTCATACTCTATAAAACATAATATGACCTCTATCACAATTTTGCTACACTTGTGCCATCCTTGGATAAATTTTTGCAACCAGAACTGATTCGCTAGCATGCCTCAAACCGGAACTAACATAGCACATAACCATGCAATCAGCTAATCAACAACAACTTCCACAACTTGGCTCGAAGCCATATATCAGGACACACTCAATAACCCATAATACTTTTACTCTAATAATGCCACAATATCATAGTGAGATTAAACTCAAATCATCTACAAGTTTGTGAAAACACAGATCATCTAGTACTGTAATCCTCACAAATCTCGCATTCATCTCCACATCAATTGAGTCCACTCTCTTAAGTGACCCAAATTTTCAAATTGAAACACGTACTCTTCAATTATACATGAGATTTTCTAACATACACATATGGATCATACCATTTCAAAACACTCCGTAGGAGATAACCCACCTGTTTCGCCTTAATTTAGCATTTCTGCATACCTTCCACCGTCATACATATTACACAATAATTTAATCATCTTGGGTCTAAACTCATACCGCTACATGTAATTCACTTCCCTCCCAAACTAGGAGACACAAAAATATTCTTCACGCGCCCATAACTCGGAGCTACAGATCCAATCACAATAGGAATCGAACACTTAACAGTTCATCTATTATCCAGCAGACTTCCTCGTCACTACCAAATCACATAGATACATCTCACAGTACTAACATACTCATCATATGGATATCCAACCACCATTCCGGCTAATAGGTACAATACCGAACATATAAGTTCAAAACACTTGCTCACACGATCAGCACCTCGATGCTCAAGCCATAGGCAGGGATCTGGCCCCAAGTCCTCTAGACTAGCCCAACATAAACTCACGGAGATTACATCTCACCCCCTGATCGGGGAATCACAAGCCATCAAGGCACATCTGATACTAAGTGCTCATGCGCGCACACAAACATGTGGAAGGGATTTCAAGAGTTTCTTTTCAAGATGAATCAAGGATGCACAATAAGAACTCATGAATGTGAAGTTTTCCTAAAGGTTCTGTAGCCCCCCGAAGATAAATACAGACGTCTCCGTACCGATCAGCGAGACTCTACTAAACCTACTAATGACTCGTGAGACCTAGTAACCTAGGCTATGATACCAACTTGTTACAACCCAAACCCCGCACTGGTCGTGATGGCGCCTCTCGTGAAGACAAGGCCAACCAACTAACCCAACTCATCTTTTTCAAAATAGTTAAACACAAATGAACGGCAAGATATGACTTAATGATATTAATTAACAGAATTTCAACCCAACACAACCCTAATCGTGCTGTCATAAGTCACGAGCATATATACGAATGAAATTTTCACTTTACAGTCTAGAAATACACTGAACAAGAATAATGAATAACATAGAAAGATAGTGGTGCTACGAACGCTGGCAGCCACCCCGCTAAAACCTCTTATCACTCTGCCTCCATGCAGCCAATACCCACTACCGGGTGAATAAATACATGCAACTGCACGCGAGGTTGATCGCAGAAAACTCAATCTTACACTATGGTAGGCAGAGTGTGCACTAAGACTTTTACCCGAATAGTGGTATCGGGGTTAATTTCCACAGGGAGCTTGGAATGAAGTTGCGTATTTGTTTAGACTAGGAATGCATATTTGCTTCTAATTGTACTTCAAAATTTTTTGGGTTTTTGTTGTTTAAATAACTACTATTGTCAATTACAAGCTAAGGTTAAATTATGCTAAGAGATATGTTCTATATTGTGACTAATATAGAGAAAGCCACTAGGGCGTGGCATTACCTAGGTGGTTAACTAACAGGTAGAAACTACTAATAATATATTGACATATTTAGGATCAATGTTATAACCATTGCATAATTATACCCACTCTCACACCTCTCGATAGAGACGATTTTGCCCAATTGACTCTCTCGAGACCAATTGGGTAGGTCAATTCGACCAAGCAACTAGGGTTCAAGTAGGGTGATTACTCTCTCGAGGTTTAACCCATTAATTGGAACTACCATTTCTCATGGGTCCTTCCCAATTCCCTGTTGGGTCAATTTTGGTGTCATAGACTCTCTTTCTCAAGAAGAGTCAAGACCCACTAAGTTAGAATCAATGTTTGCAACCACCAATCCTAAATTAAACCATAAAATTAACCCAAATAACAAACACCCAATATCAGTCTATCATTAATAAGCAACACCCATCAACTACCCACACTAGGGTTGAGCCACAACCCTAGCTAATGTGTTTAGCTAGACATAACTAGAGAAGAAACTGAAGAAATAGAAGATGAAATAACCATATTAATTAATTATTAATGTTAATCAACAAGAATCTATGATGAAATAATCTCAAAATGCCCAAAATAGGTTAATACTAATGTCTCACAAGCGCAGCAACTATCAGGTGTACAAAACTTAACCAAAAAATGACAAATGTTCTATTTATAGTGGGCTAGAAAAACTGGGCAAAAATACCCACTGCGGGGTCAGTACAGACCGCACAAAGTTGGAACGCGGCCGAACTGGGTTGCTTGACTTCTGAATCTTGCTCTCTGAAGATGGTGACACGGACCGCACAAAGTTGGAATGCGCCTGCATGATGATTGGAGCAGACTGCACAAAGTTGTTGTACGGCCGCATAAATGGCTTGTAGCTTCTCTGAACTTCACTGACGCGGACCGCGTGACCATGGAATGCGGTCGCATGAAGAGGGTCGCGAGACGCATAAGTTGGAGCACGATTGTATGGTTTGATTCTGGAATATGACAGACACTCTCTGAACTTCTTGGACGCGACTGCATGAATTGGGATGCGGCTGCGTGAGTGTGACTTGTAGTTTCACAGTCTCTGAACTCCTGTGGTGCGACCGTAAGACATGATGGTGTGGTGCGCACCAAGTTCTGAGTGTCCTTATTTTAATGATCTTTGACACTTGAGCAGGTTTCACTCAGTTTCTAGCTGATTTTTCACTTTTGTCATCTTGTCGCTCAAACCTGCTATCAAGCGCAACTTGTAAGCATTCTGGGTCTATTTTATGGCAATTCATACATAAAGCATATGCAAGTATGGGCATAAAACGTGTTACAATCACAGTTATCAACTCCCCCAAACTTAAACATTTGGTTTTCCTCAAGCAAATAAAATAAGACCTACCAGTCAAAAGGAAACATCCAAGTAATTCCAGCTTATCCTAAAGTAACCTCATCTCGCATCAATTGGGACTAACAATTGTCGTCAATACAAATGCATCATTAACACATTTTAAGCTTTTGAAAAACTGTGAAGCAAGTGTGACACAAGAGCATTTAGGGTTGACTCATTTCATCAAAGAGCTTTTCTTAAATACCTTGGTTATTGTGGAAACCAAACTTACACATCCTCAACTCTCCCTAAGCGAACCTCAGCTTTTAGAGTAATGACACACACATCGGGGTTGATTGATTTTCTCTCATTTCTCTCACAAAGAAAGTCATAAGTCCGACCTTAGGTACCATATGCTTGCCCCTTATGTAAGTATCCACTAATGTAGGTTTCGTTCAACTCAAGATCATATAGGGCTTTTGTGGAGTTATTGTAAAGGCTTTTGGGTAAGGGTAGGATATGTTTGTTCAAGTGGGTTCAATCTTCCCACAAGCACTTCTTTTGATTCATTTTGCCACACTTTCTTGACTCATTTGAGTATTCACTTCTTTTTTGAGGGGTTAGAGAGACACACTGTCGCTCTTTCTTATGCAATTCAACACATTTCTCCTTTTTCTACTTTTTCACAACCCTTTTCACTTTTGTTTTCTTTGAATCCCCTTTTTGACCTTATTCAATTTGGTCTTTTTCTTTGTCTTGTCTTTTCTTCCTTTTTCATTACCTTCCTTTTCTTTTGCTTTTGTACCTTTTACCACATTGTTTCCTTTCTTTTCTCCCTCTCCCAAACTTAGACATTTGCCATCTACTCAAGGGAAGATTTGGATGCCAAGAGAGGGTATCATTAAGAACGAGTATAGGCTTGTAGCTTTTGTTCTTGAAAGAAGAAGGTTTAAGGCTCAAAGGGGTTAGCTAAGGATCATTTCATTGGTAGGTCATGGAATTGTTCAATCTTAGTATTTCGGATCAAGGAGATCCCTTACTCACTTCTCAAGCCAAATTTCACCTAGGATTTCGCCTCAACAAACACTTGGGGCATGTTCTAGACCATCGGTTCGGAGCTTATACTCACAATTCGAATTCTCACCACACACACTCAAGGATTGATAAAGACATCGAGTCGAGGGCCAATAACAACCTTAGTTACGATTCAAGCGCGCAATGGCCCCGCACAACCATATGATGATTATTTGGTCAACACAAGAGTCTCGAGGCCACAACTTTCACCACCCTAAACACAACCTTATGTCTTTGATCATGGGATCAAAGGCAAATGTGTTAGGACCAAGTGAAGCTTGCCTGAGGTCTCCTTAACTGCAAAATATTGAAAATCAAAAGGAAAAGTCAAACACAGACTCAAACCCTTATTAAGGTTGTCACGCTATCTATCATTGGGAAGAGCCACCCGGTTCGCACAACACTTTACCCTTGGAAAGAACCGTGACATTAAGAAAACCAAGGGCTTATTGAAAATACCAAACCAAAACAAAATGCTACGAGCCTCACTACTAAGCTAAAAATGAATTTTTTTTACGAAAATAGAAAATCCAAATAAATATGTACAATGGGGAGTAGAATATACAACGGGGATGAATATATACATAAGAGTCAAAAAGTAGCCAAAATGAAAAGTTAAAAGTTATATACAGGCCAACTATCGAATCCAAAAGCATAAACTAAAAGTCAAATATATATGTACAGTCATCCAAATGTATCAAAATCAAATCAAAATAGTAGGGGGCACTCCCACGAATAAATATTGGCATTGTCCCCAATGTCAACTACTAAAATAAGCACAAAAAACAGAGATAAAGGATATCAAATGGCTCCTCAAGCCTGATTTATCTACATGGGGTCTCCGATCGTCCCCTGCTCCTCTGTAGTAGCCTGTACCTCAAATAGGTCTCCGGCCTACTACTCTGAAGCTGGTGTGGGATCCTGCTGCTGGACCGGTGGAACCTCTGGCACATCACCAGAGGGAGTGCCCTAAATCTCAACCAACCAAATCACGACTCCCTCAGTGCTGGGCAACTTCCTCTTCTTCGGCAGTGGCCTGGGTGCATACTTCTGCTATGGCTCAGGTACTGGGACTGTTGCTGGAGGAGCTAGGTCTCCTAATAACAAGTCTAACGACATTTGATCCGCCATTAGCTTGTCAACATCTATGCGTTGAATCTCTTCAACCCTCACCGGCTCAGAGGCCTTTGGGGCCTCGATACTCCTTTTAATTTGGGACACAACCTTGAAGCCATCATCTTCATTTTCCTCTTCTTTGTCTCCTAGTCTTTGAACTACATCCACAGACAGGACAACGGTGTCTGTCTTTGACTTACAAGCCTTACTCTTCTTGGGCTTTGGAGTCTAGCATGTTGAGACCCCTTTTCTCTTCTTATCATTTTCTGGCTTTGGGGGTGGGGGTGAAACCTGCTCCTCCATAGACGGGGGAATCATCACAACGTATTTTCTAAGGCCTATATGAAAGTGAGTCAAGTAAGTATGAAAAGAAACATTTTAGAGAGAATCATCAAGTATGGGAAAAAGGTCTTACCATGATTTTTGGCCTCCCATCGACCCTTTGACAAATCGCTCCATGAGCGCTCAATGTACGAGGAGGTCGAAGCCAATTTCAAAACTTGGCTCTAGAGGTCGAGAATTGTACCGGGCATCTAAGAGACCACTACATCATAAAATGAAATTTTGATAAGAAGAAGCAAAGGAAACAAAATAATAAATGGAAACTAAAAGCAGGATTGTACTTATGGTTCATATTCCACTCTTAGGAAAATGGCAGTTTCTCTATCGGGATTAGGTTGGGAGACTTCACTTGAATGAACCTTCCCATCCACCCTCAATCATTGCCCTTATATATTCTCGAGAACAACATATTGGTGGCCCGACGTTTGGAGTTATATTAACCCGCCTTGAAAGAGATAAGAGATGTACAACCTAATAAGGTGGTCGAGGGTGAAAGGCAACCATTCAGCTTTGTTCACAAAGAATCAGAGCAGAATGACAATTTGTCAAAAGGAAGGATGGATCTGAATGAGGGTTATTTGAAATTGGCGGCAAAAATCGATAATGACGGGATCAACATGGCCCATGGTGAAAGGGTAAGTGTAAACACTAAGAAATTCTTCCATATGAGCAGTGATGTCTTCTTCGGGGGCCAGAATCACCACCTCTTTATCTTCCCAATGGCAATCTTTATTTACCTGCTCAAGGTCATTCTCAGTTATCGAGCATATATATCTCGACATAGGCTCACACAAGCGGGGACCGGTGAAGTCTTCTCGACATTGAAGTCAGAATCAAGGACACACCCCTTCTCTGGAACACACATTCATCAGGGCGCAGATCCACTGGTGTTCTATTGTCGGCCGACCGCAATGAAGAGGCTTTCTCGTTTTGAGGAATACTTTTTTGATGTTTTTACCATTTTTGTGTAAGTTTAAAGAAAGAAGAAGAGGATATGATTTGGTGTTTGTGGAAGGGTTGATAACGAAGCCTAGAGATTGTGTAGAATGGATAAGCTTAAAATATCTAAAAGGCTTTGAAGATTAGAGTAGAGATCAAGAGTAATGTTTGGTAAAAGAGAAGGAAAGCATATTTATAGGATGAAGGTGACGATTCAAAATCGATAATGGCCGACAATGGCCGACATGCATTTAATGCCTCGTTATATGAATCGATGGGACACTTTCGTTACTTTCACCGCTATCACAAGGATGACGTCATGACAAGTCGAGGTATCCACGTCTCAGTTCATTTTTTCTCCTTACACTCCAAAAAACGAGGGGAATATCTGTATCGGTTAAAACCAGGCCTACCTGATTTTACTATTTGATCGAGGCCAGGGAATTGCATCGAAGGCCAGCGACATAGTAGATCAGACCGAAGCACAAAGACAAGGTATCGAGTTCGAGGATCGAGGTTCCTATCGAGATCAGGGCAAGCAACGATCGAGATCAAATATGGTAGACTTCGGGCAATTGCGATAATTGAAAAGCGAGATATTTGTGACTGGTCGAAGATCACGACGGAAATCCTGGAACATATCAAATCAAGGGTGGTTGTTTAGGCTAATCATGGGATTTGCTTCCGAAATTAGAGTTAACTATAAAAAATGATTCTCTACTATATAAAGAGGGTCCTGATCATTTGTAGATACCTTACATTGACACATATCAAAGTAATACATTACTTTTCGGCTTATATTCTTGTTCATTAGATTGCAATATTTTTAATTATTCTTGCATCGATCTGTTCGAGGGTATTCAACTCGAGGGTTGAACTCCGTTCCAACATTGGTTTGCTTAATTTTATAATTAATTTTTACTACTAATTTCGTGTTCAATTGATATTCGATGAAATCACGTGTCTTTAAAATCATATTATAAGTTTAATTGTTATTTAATTTGTAGGGTAAACATGTACATTTTTTTTATAATATGTTCGAGTTCAGTATGTCGGGTTTAAGATTAGATGCGCTCTTGCCCAAGCTAAGGTCAACATTCGTAAATTATTCAAAGATAAACTTTGATGTTAGTTTATTTTTATACTACTTTTAAAGTTTAGAGAAAACTCATTAATTATTCTAATATTAAACTTTGATGTGTTATTTTTGCATTTTCCATTAAGATTTTAAACCCCCTGATTACTTAAAAGCCGGCCAGCCTGTAGAATAGGACGGTGGGAGTAATACTAGTAGTATTACCTAAAGGGAAATAAAAGGAAGAAAAAATGAAGGATAATACTTATTTTTACCTCCATTTTTAATTTTTTAATTTTAAAACTTTATGACTGGGTTTCCCAAATTTCTGCCTTAAAGGGGCAGAATTTGGCTTTTGTAAGGTTTGACTTATGAGGGGCTCTGACATAGTGATTTTAAGAACCTAGACATGCATACTATTTTGGGTCAGAGGGCCAGATTAACAAGAGAATGCTTATCCATCTTGTGCCTCTTAGAGTTCTATTACTTTTACCTCGTCTTCTTGAGCCAAGAGTCTATCGACCTCATACCCCACAAAGGTAAGAATAAAATCAATGTACACTGCTTCCTTAGTCCCACTCGAGAAATCACATAGAGTAGTTTTTTGATATACTGATTAGGTTTAGAATAATGCAGGGGAACTCTCTCTCCTAATATAACCTCTTTTTGTGCTCTATATTTGCCAGATTGAGCCATACAAGTCTGTTAATTATATGTTAGAGGTAAGGATATTCATTGTCGGTTTGGATCGATTTTTCTTTAAAAAGAAATAAAATTAAATAAATCGATTTTTTAAATATTAGAACCAAACCAAACCAATTAAGTCGGTTTTTTCTCGATTTGGTTTATGTCGTTTTTTGATTTTTTTAGTTATTTGTCGTTTTTTTTAACTATAAGACATACACTACCACACTTCCGGCGACTACATTTTCAACGTAACACTATCAAATCAATTGCCCTTTAAGAAATATATTATTTATTAAATATATTGATGATAATTGAATCTGATGAATAATTTAAGGATTCAATTAATTTTTTTTTTAACATGAAATAGATTCTTACACTTAACAAAAAGAAACTACCAATCAAACTAGAATATAAAGGTAAAGAACTGTACTAAAAGTGCAAACGATTAACATTCACCATAAAAATTTTGAAGCTTTGTATAAAAATATACATATAATAATAAATTTAAAATAACTGCTTATATAGTCGGTTTGGTTTAATTTTTTCCGTTATTTTTTTTATTAAAACCAAAACTAAACCAAATTTGATGAGTTTTTAAAATTTAAAATAAAAACCAAACCAAATAAAAAATTATCGATTTTTTTGGTCGGTTAGATTTGATTTTCGATTTGGTTTGATTTTTTGGGTTTTTATGAACACCCTAAAGAGGTCAAAGTCTAGCCTCCCTCAATAAATCTCTAAGATATAATACTCCTACTCAGGATACAACTGAGTAGTTCTTTAAAAAATAAATTAACGGGTATATATTTGTGTTCCATTGATAGATTAAATTACATAAGTTTAATTTAAAGATTAATAAGTGAAGAAGACATTATATTATTTTTAGTCCATGGAAGTAGACTGATAAAACAAGACAAAAATAATGCTGTACATGCGCGCATGTTAGTAAGATATCGTATCCTTAATTATTTTTTGATGTAGGTGCTCGAAAATTAATGGTTACTTAATTATTTGCATTTATAAGTAAAACATGTCACTCTATAGATTGGTTTAAGACAATTTCTGTGTATTCAACTAAATATATGTTTTTCGATTCAAAATCTTAAATTATGCATACACATACAGTTTCTTTTATATATCTATACATATAAAAGTGATTGTAATTGGTAGGGAGCCCTTCCCCAGCAAGAGGTCCTACGCGGCGCGAATCCAGATATAGTCGGGCTCCAATATGGGTACCGGACACCGGGTAGGAAGCCAAAAAAAAAAAGTGATTCTAATATTCGATTTCAGCTTAATTTGATGTACAAATTAGTAAACTGTCTGATTTACCACCGAAAGATGTGGTACAGTGGATGAGACTGCACTTCCCTTAACCAGAGGTCTCGGGTTCGAGCCCTGGGTATGGAAAAATCCTTAATAGGGAGCGCTTCCCCCCGCAAGGAGCCCTACGCGGCGCGAATCCGAATATAGTCGGGCTCCAATGTGGGTGCCGGATACCGGGTGGGAAATCGAAAAAACTTATCTGATTTAATTTTAATATAAATACTGAGTATGTGTAAAAAAAAGTAGGGAAATGAAAAAAGAAAAAGATAAACAAGAATATCCTTTAACATGTGCTAGGGCTGTTTTGGTAACTTCACTTGCAGCAACTAGTTCCTATTTTTATCATCCTCACATGAAACCTTCTTCCTTTCAAAACCCATCTCTCTCTCTCTCTCTATCTCTCTCTCCTCTATATTTATGTATGCTTGAAATCAGACAACTCTTAAGCAAAAAAAAATGCAGAATTCATCTTATTTACTCCAAAGAATCAATTCCAACACTACAGCCAATTGTAAACAACAGCGCCACACTCCAATACCATGCACCACTCAGGTACCAGATTCCGTAGTTAAATACCATACACATCTTGTGGGACCCAACCAGTGTTGCTCCGCCGTGATCCAACGAATCTCAGCTCCCGTATCCACCGTATGGTCCGTCGTCCGCCGGTTTGACAACCCACAAGCGTATAAGCACTTCGTCAAGAGCTGCCACCTCATCGACGGTGACGGTAACGTTGGTACTCTCCGTGAAGTCCGCGTTATCTCCGGTCTGCCAGCCGTAAACAGCACGGAGAAGCTAGAAATTCTTGACGAAGAGCGCCACGTTATTAGTTTCAGCGTAGTCGGTGGGGATCACCGACTAGCGAATTATCGGTCTGTTACTACTTTACATCCTCAACCTTCAGGCAATGGGACAACGACTATTGTTGTGGAATCGTACGTTGTGGATGTTCCAATGGGTAATACTAGAGATGAAACGTGTGTTTTTGTTGATACTATTGTTAAATGTAACCTTCAATCGTTAGCACAGATCGCTGAGAATTTGAGCAGACGAAAGGCCCCATGAACCCTAGTGCTTTAACCCTTTGGACTTTCCCGCACAAATTCAGATTTACTCCTCATCCGGATCCGACGTGAATATCAGACACCAGATCAAAAACCAAAAGAATCAATGATCCATAAATGTGATGATATGATGTATCATGGTTTGAAAAATCATTGCACCTTTAGCTGTTTCTTCGTCGATCTTCAGGTTGTCATCACTTGTTGAAGATAAGTTCTGGTTAAAACATTTGTTTTGCTGAATTAATTTCTTTCTTTGATTGTTTAATATTGGTAGCTGGTTCTTACTTCACTGTAACTGCTACGTTTTCTTTTATCAGTAATTTGTCAAAAATGACTAAAAGTGCAATAATTACGGAGCTATACACAATACATTTTCTCTGAGACTTTTTTTTCCCATGTTATTCATATAAGTAATACTTTTCCGTTCAAGTTTTTATTTCTCAAAATACGAATTTCAACTCAAACTTTGGATACTAAACATATTCAACAAATTCTAATGAAGTCAATGAAGACAAGGCTAAGCGGTTCTAATTTTGATGGTTTGGTTTTAAGAATAAATTTAACAATAAATATCAAGTAAGTTTATTAATTGGATTATCTAAACGAATGGATAACGAGAACCAGTTATCATTAACTTAATAACAAGTACTTTTCATGCTAAGACAGACGTACAATGTACCCATACATTTCATTTTGGTTGAAGTACATATGTTAAACAATAAAATCTAACATAACTTTAAAAGTCATATCATCGTGTTTGATTTTTTTTGGGGGGTAAGGGTGTAAAATAGGCTATGGAAACAATAATGTAACATCTATATGAAGTTAGTACGTTGTAGTATAACTATATATTTATGAATTATATCAGTTTTTCTCTTCATGAGTTGTTTACTATAATTGAAAAAATATGTATATGAAACATTAGTGATTGTAATACAAGATAGGTCATAGGTTGGGACATAAGAATCATGTCGATGGTAAGTAAATGTGCAACATAGAAATTATCCTTTTAAGGGATATGTTTGTTTAGAAGGAGAGTTGCATCACAAATCACTTCATTTTAATATAATGAAATGAATGCAAACATTTTCATTTTTTAGGAACAAATTATATATACAAAATAAAAAAAGGGTGCTATCGTATATAAAATTAAAGGTATACGTATTATAATGAGAATCAAAGTGTAGGTACGGTGCAAGTTGGAGGAGGACTTTAGGAAAGAGAGACCAATTAGCTGACATATATATATATATATATATATATATATCAATCAGTAAAGAAAAGAGCAAGTTGCTAAATTTTCAATTGTCATATCAGAATTGTTTACTGTTTTATTTTTAGTAAAGAGAAAGATAGATGCAAGTTGCAGGTTTGCTTACCTTTTCTACGTAACTTGTGGATTTGAATAAATAAAAATATGCAAGTTGTAGATGCAACTTGCTGTACTATTTAATGATCCCCGTGCTTCTTGTCTACTTAATTATTATCAATGTCTTCACGCCACTCTCACCCTATAATTTGTTTTTCAAATATTCTTTCCAACAATAATTGTATTAATATAACTATTTAAAGTATAAAAATAGTTTTATGACTTAGCATCTAAGGGTATTGTGTTTAACCAAAAATTAGAATTTTAGTCAAAGCTAAAATTTAGAAAAACTCGGGTTATTGATAATCGAAGAAATGTAAAGAATAAAAGTAATTAGGGAGAACAAAATGATAATTGAAAGAATTAAATGAATCAAAATATTATTCTCTAATATTTCATGTCCACAACTGATCGTATATCTCCCTTTTATAGCCTTTTTTGAAGATATCCATTTATTCTAATTATAATGAGGCTATTAAATGCATCATTACACAACGATTACACATGGAATATCTTCTCCAATATATTTAGTGCTTATTGCTCTTTAAATGTTGCATCTGCACTCCTTTCTATAGCCAGATTCATTCCTTTTGACTTGAATACGAATGGCTTAAATAGTTACGGGCAATGTGTTACTTAACCGATGTCCAGTGCCTCTCCATCTTTCTTTGCCCGTGTTTATTGCAACACCTGTCTCATGACTAATCATAATTCTTTTACCGTATGACCAATCCATGTATTTTGACACGTCATCTTTATATTTAAATAAAAATTTTCCAATACATATAGTTCCCCCAATTTTCATTTATTCATCAGTTTGAATATTTGGGAAGTGGATTCCATTAAAGGTGAATTTTTATCACCATTAGTGCTGTGACAGAGTTGACGCTTCACTTGTCACTTCCACTTAATGTGCTGAACACGTGTCATCTTCTTATTGGTCTTACAGTTGCGAAACACTTAGGCTTTCTTTTTCAGTTTCTTTGTTCATGAAATGTTAGTTATCATTATTATGCACTTTCCATCACCGCACTCTTTCCTTCTGACGGTGTTTACTAGTATAAATATAGCTTTTATCCTTGTCTTTTACCACATAAAGCGTATTGAACACTTTAATTTTTCAAATATTTTATTCACTTCTTCTTCACTTCAATCTTCTTCGTCATGACTTCTCCAAACCCTAACCTTAGGAGAACTCCTATTTTAGATAACTTTCCCAACTGCCCCCGTTAGGCATAGAAGAGGCGGTAGTGGTTGGCTTTGTAGTCTAGGATTTGTTCGTGGTGGTAGCTCATCTACATCGTCTTCCAGTTCTAGCCCCTCTTCTGGAACTAGGGGTTCACATTCTCAAAGATTTTTTTCCAGAAGCAAAGAACCTTCTGAGCGTTTACGCGGACCTTTAGTAGAAGAAATAGTTCCAATGGACCTATCTTTTAATCACAATAGGAAATCTCTTAGGACCCAAGTGGCCTCTTATTAGATTGAGCTGATGCTTATCCTTCTCAACTTACTGAAACCATAAACCCCATAATTCGCAAAGATTGTCATTAGGATGATGATTTTTCAATTATCATTCCTAATCCAAATCAAAGAATTACTTCTTATATCATTAGATTAATTTCTTTGTTTATACGTACCCTTTGATTCTATAGTTTAAACCATCCATTGATCCAATTATTCTAGATTTTTTTCGTTTCTTTTATGTCAGTTTAGGTCAAATTGGACCAATTGTCTAGAGAACTCTCGCTTTCTTCAGGCATCTCTTCTTCAAAGAGAAAAGCTTTCGAGGAAGAAGATTCAGAAGAGGATGAAGAAGGATGTTCCCTGGTATCAAGGCCATGTGCTAGAAGACGTGTTATTTCTGAGAGTGAAGTTGATGCCTCGCCCCATCCTTCTCTTTCCAAGCTTGTTGTTACCCTAGTTGTTATTCCTGATGATGATGAAGATGACGATCCTCATGATACTCAAGAATCTATTGACCGACTTTTCTCTAGAGGTTTTGGTAGTGGAGACTTAGGGTCCGTTCTAGATGAGGTGCCCTATCTTCTTTCTCAACCTCGTGCCAAATATTGCTTCTTTGCCTACCCTAGTTGTTTCCGTGCCTTCTTCTACCACTTTGACTTCTTACTCCGCTCCTTCTTTGTCAATTCCCCCACCTATTGTTCATCATATAGAGGTGGGTTTATTGAGTAGAAGGACTATTACGAGGAGCGTGACTATTGAAGTTTCAGCTGATAGCAGCTTTTTAAGAAAGTCTGGACAGGTAGACATTTGGCTCGGGCCTTTAATTGGCCCAATTGAAACAAAACTAGAGAGCCATATCAATTTGACTTTGATGAATGATATTGTGCATGCTACTTTAAAGGCGTGTTTTTTCTTTTTCTTTTCTAATACAAATATTTCCTATCTTCTTGGATTCTCATTTCCCCTTCTCTTTTTTCATTTAGGCTAATCTCATTGGCACAAAGATGATGAACAGAATCCCTCTTTTTGAGAAGGTAGCACGTGATTCTCAGTTGGAAGCAGCTAATTGGGAGAAGTAATTTGATGGTGCTCAGATTACTATGGAAGATTTACAAGAAAACAAGAGTAACTTAGAACAAATGGTTCGAGCACTTACTTCTGAGATGGGGATCATCAAGGCTTCATTGAGTCATGCAGAAAAGGAAAGGGAACGCCTTGAGTCTTCATTTTCTGAACGGATATCCAAGGCCAGTGAAGAGATCAGGGCATTGAATGATCTTTTGAATCAAAAATAAATTTATGCCGGGGAGCTAGTTCAGAATTTGACTAAATCACAAAAGGATTTTCGACCCTCAGCTGATAAAGTGCATGCTTTGGAGAGCTCTCACGCCATCCTTCAATCATCTTATAGTTCTATTTTGGCTGAAAACGAAGAACTTAAGAATGAAGTCGCTTCTTGAGAGATAGATTATGAACAACTTGAAGAGAAAATTGAAGTTGAGGTAAGTTGGGCTTTCTTAAATTCTCGTTGACACCTTAGTAGAAATGGGCCAAGAAAGCTTCAACCTAGAATGAGAATTAGCAAAAGTGAATGAAATCATTGAACGAGCTCAATAAACACAAGATATTTCATCTCCCGAGGTTGAAGCTCCCGTGATTGAAACTTCTTTGGCTGAAACTCTTGTAGTTGAAGTCCCCGTTAATGCTGAAATTGCCATGAGTGTCGCACCTTCTTCAAGCCCAACCGTGCCTCTTGTTGCAAGCCAAGCTGAGACTTCATTTGTTGGTGCTCCAGTTGATATGATTGAACATCAACCTGCATCTATAGATGTTCCTGCCCAAGTTGAGCCTGTTGATGATCCTTCTTCAGTTCTTTCTTCTTAGTGAAAAAATTTACATTGCTTTAAATTCCTTTTTTTGCGGGTACCTTTTTCGAAAACTATGTTTAAAGTTCTTGAATTTTTTTTGAAAGTTTTTTGTAATCAAACCCTTGGTTATCATTTGAGGGTTGATTTTGGAATGGAATTCCCCAAGTCTTTCATAGGGCAGTTTTTATAAAGAATTTTATAGTTTTGTGGCTAAGTTGTTTCTTAGTCTTAAGTACTCAGGATGTTCTTTGTGTTATCATTTTAACTTCTGTTTGTTGTTATTCTCGCCTTTATTCTCATGGACTTATAAAATAACTTTGCATTTTTATTCTTTGAAAGTTCTTCTTTTAATATCATGATTCAAACATGAGTTTCATAAAAGAGGGCCCTTTTATATTACGATACTTAATGAAAAAGACGTCTCAACTTCATAATGGTGATAGCATACGATAAAAGAAATAGGAACACACATGATTCTTTGAATTAACTTGACAAGTTTTTGTTTTGAACTTTGACAAGTTTTAAATAATACTTTACATGTATTTGAATTACATCTTTAACTTTTTCGTAACTATTTTTCTTGTAACATATTTTTAAGAAAATAATAAACACGAGGTTTTGCCTTTACGACCCGTTTCATTTCAAAATATAACTTTACCCTAACTATACTAAGGTTTTCTTTTAGCCTTGACTCGTGACTTCGTGACATTTACTCTGCACTTGACCATTTGACCTTTCAGGCTTGATTTTTCTTCAATATTCTTTGCCTTCTTTATACGTACTCGTATATAATATGTAGTCCCCAAAGTGTTTAAGTATTATGAAGTCTCGAGCACTTGATTGTTGCCCTCTTTTGGTCCTTTTCCTGAAAAGAAAAAATGTACGGGACTCGAATGTATGATTTTAGATGAAGACTGACTAAACCGTTTGTATTTCTATCGGAATAATTGTAACCCTAGGCCAGGAATTTTAATTTATTCTGTATGCCTTATAGGTCGTGACTCATCATTTAGTATGGGTTAGGTTTTTGCCGCAACTAATATCCTTAGCAAAATTTTAACAATTCAAAAATAAATTTCAAAAGATGTGTACCTGATCGTCGGTATTCCTTAGAAATAATATTTTTTCAAATGAACTTGTTCCCAATGTGTTGGTATCACTTTGCCATCCATTATCTCCAGTTCATATGCTCATTTGCCAGCAATACCATATATTCTGTAGGGTCCTTCCCATGTTGGACTTAATTTTCCCATATTAGCTGCCCTTGTGGATTGAAAAACTTTTTTGAGCACAAAGTCCCCTATTTTAAAAAATCTTAGGTGAGCTTTCCTGTTGTAGTACCATTCTATAACTTACTTTTGTGCTGCCATTCTTACCAACACAGCTTCCCTTTTTCCTTCAAGTAGATCGAGACTCATACTTCATTATTGGATTCTTCAGTTGCATGTGTAAACCTTGTACTTGGCTCCCCTATCTCAATTAGAATTAAAGCTTCTGCTCCATAAACCAATGAGAAAGGTATTTCTCCTCTACTTATTTTTGTTGTTGTGCGATATGATCATAAAACACCAGGAAACACTTTCGGCCAATTGCATTTGGACTCTTCCAAATGTTTCTTTAAATTATTAATGATAACCTTGATTATTGACTTTGATTGCCCATTACCTACTCGATGATAAGGTGTAGATTTAATCCTTTTAATTTTCCAACTTTAAAAAAATTCTGTGATTTGTGCCCGTATTAATTGAGGGCCATTGTCACATATGGTTTCCTTGGGTACTCTGTATCGACAAATGATATTGCGTTAGATGAAATCACTGACCTTCTTTTCTCGTACCTGTTTGAAGGCTCCTGCCTCTACCCACTTAGTGAAATAATCATTAAGTACGAGCAAAAATTTTATCTACCCTTTTACTTGTAGTAATGGACCCACGATATCCATTTCCCACTTTATAAATGGCCAAGTTACGATGACCAGATGTAGCAACTTTGCTGGTCTATGCATATTATTCCCGTACTTCTGACATTTATCACAATTAGCCACAAAATATTTTGCTTCTTCTTCCATTTTAGGCCAATAATAGCCTGCCCTAATCAAGGTTCTTACCAGTGATCTTCCTCCGGCGTAGTTTCCAGAATGCCCCTTATTTATTTCCCTCATTACATATTCTGTTTGACATGGTCCAAGACATCTAGCTAAGGGGTCACCAAATATTTTTTGATACAAATTACCTTAATTTAAGCAATAACGAGCAGCATTTTTTTGAAGTGCATCAGCTTTTTTCTTGTCATCAGGAACGGTTCCATATTGTAAAAAAGTAAAGATCTCGTTTCTCCAATCCAAGTTAAATTATTAAGATTTACCTCATTTTTTCATGATCGAGAGCTGAATCAAATAGACGAATAACCGAGGAACTTGCATCACTTATCACATCAATTGCAGATGCGAGATTAGCTATAACGTCTGCTTCTAGATTCTCTTCTCTTGGTACCTGCATAACTTTTCAGGTTTGAAATTGCTTTATTAGTTCTCTCACCTTTTCTAAATATTTCTGCATCCTGTTTTCCCTAGCTGTATAAGTCCCCAGCATCTAGTTAACTACGAGCTATGAATCGCACTTTATTATGATCAAATTTATCCTTAGTTCTCGAGCTAGCTCTAAACCTGCAATCACAGCTTCATACTCTGCCTCATTGTTAGTTATTGAATGACATTTTATTGCTTGTCATATAGTTTCACCTGTAGGTAGTACCAAAATAATCCCTAAACCCGCTCCTTTCACGTTAGATGAACCATCAGTAAATAAAGTCTAAATTCCTGGATTAGCCCCATTAAGTATCTGTACTTCTTTTTCTGCTGCTAATTGCATCCCTTGGCTAAAGTCAGCCACGAAATCAGCTAAAACTTGTGATTTAATAGCATTTCTAGGTTGGTATGTGATTTTATATTCACTTAACTCTGTAGCCCATTTATCCAACCTACCTGATAATTCATGCTTATGTAATATAATTTATAAAGGATATACGGTAACTACAACAATTGGATGACATTGAAAATAAGGTCTCAATTTCATAGATGTCATGATTAATGCAAGATCCAGCTTTTTTAAGTGATGATACCGTGTCTCTGCATCTAACAAAGATTTACTAACATAATAAATATGGGATTGTTTACCTTTTTATTCTCGAACCAAAACCGCACTTACTGCTACCTCTGAAACAACAAGGTAGATGAGTAGTATTTACCCAGCCTTTGGTTTTGCGAGCAAAGGTGAATTTGACAAATATACTTTCAAATCTATGCGTGCCTGTTGACATTCTTCATTTCATTCGAAATGATCCTTCTGTTTAAGAGATGAGAAGAATCTAAAGTATTTCTCGGATGACTTAGAAATAAATCTTCCAAAAGCTACAATCCTCCCTATTAATCTATAAACTTATTTCTTACTTGAAAGTACATTAGGGATTTCCTCAATGGCCTTAATATGTGCAGGATTTACTTAAATACCATGGTTAGAAACAAGAAAACTCAAAAACTTACCTAATGCAACACCAAATGCACATTTTTGGGATTTAATTTCATATTAAATGTTTGCAAAATCTTAAACGTTTGAGAAAAATGCGAGACATGATCTATGGTATGTTTCGTTTTAACGAGCATATCATCTATATAAACCTCCATTATTTTTCCCAAATGTTCTTGAAATATTTTGGTAACTAACCTTTGATATGTTGCTCCTATATTCTTTAAACCAAAGGCATTATCTTATAGGAATAGTCCGTTGTCTGTTATGAATGATGTTTTTTCTTCATCATCTGGATCCATTTTAATCTGATTATAACCTGAATATGCATCTAAAAAACTTAACAATTCATGCACTGCAGTAGCATCAATTAGTTGATCTATATGAGGTAAAGGAAAAGAATCTTTAGGTCAAGCTTTGTTAAGATCTGTATAATCTACACAACTCGCCATTTACCATTCTTTTTTGGTACCACAAAAGTGTTAGCTAGCCATTCAGTATACTTTACCTCACGAATAGACCTATTTTTTAATAATTTGTTCTCATCATCTTGAATCACCAGATTTTTTAAAGCGCATTGCTTTCTTTTCTTCTGTTTAACAGGTGGGTGGGATGGATCTTCATTCAATTTGTGAGTCATTACCTCCGGTGGTATACCAGTCATATCATAACGGAACCAAGACAAACAATCTGTGTTAGCTTTTAAAAATTCAATCAACTTACGTTTCATCTCCGTTCTAAGATTGGCTCCCATGTACACTTTTCTTTCTGACTAGTGTATAAATAAAATCACTGCCTCCAATTCTTCAGTTGTGGTTTGATGTTTCATCTTCTTCTGGTTCTTGAATAAAATCAGGTCTTGAATCTATATCCGATTGCCCTGAATCAGCTGAGGTTGATGTTATGTTCCTCTCAACTGAATTATGTAATTGCTATTTCTCTTTACTTTTCTCATTTGAATTCTTTACAGAGTTGATGCTCCTGGATGTCTGCTGGTCTTCCCTGATTTGACATATCCCCCATGGCACTGGAAATTTAATAACTTGATGTAATATAAATGGAAAAACATCCATGTCGTGGATCCATGACCTACCAAAAATTATATTGTAAGCCATTTCCATTTCTACTACTTGAAAATTTTGTATCCTTGAAAAAACCTTCCGCAAATGTAGTGAGCATCACTTCCCCTTTTGTTACGACACTAGAATAGTCGAAACCTGACAAAGTATGCGCTTTTGGAACCAATGTTTCTTGTGCTTGCATTTCATGTAGCATCCGTAACAAAATAATGTTCACAGAACTAACTGGATCAATTAAAACTCGTTTGACATTTGTATCATGTACGAGTAAAGATATTACCAGTGCATCGTTATGTGGAGTCAATAAACCCTCATCATATTCATCATCGAACATGATGTTTTCTTCTTCTAACACATGTTGCAGCCGCTTCCCGTGGGTAATTATAACTTTCAAAATTTTATTGGCTGCGGTATATGACACAACATTGATGTCTTTGCCCCCACTTATAACGTCAACTGTTCTTTTGGGAGAAGATGATTTTTGTGGCTCCTGTCTATTTTTCATATATGTCTGTTTGACTTTCTCACTGAATAACTTAGTGAGATACCCTTGCTTTAACAAATGATCAACTTCTCATTGCAACAATCTGCAATCTTATGTTTTGTGTCCATGATATATGTGAAATTCACACCAATGATCACGGTTTCATCTGTTTGGATTTGATCTTATCTCCTTTGGCCATCGTACATTATCTCCCATGATTCTTAAAATAGCAATGAGTTCGGAGGTGCTTACGTTGGAATTGTTACCACCGAACCTTGCTTTTAGACTTCTATCATCGTCTCGTGACCCGCATGTATTCTAATCTTTCCCAAATCTCGAAGTTGAGCCAGATTCTCTGTTCCTCGATCTGTGATCATACCTATGACTATCTTGCTTTGATCGTGAGTCTCTTACCACGGGTACCATATATGGCTTGACCTGTTTTTACTAGATCTTTTTATATTTTCTACACGCCTTGAGCTTACTTTTTCTTCTTTTTATGTCATAAATAAATCTTCTTTGATCCTTATCTTTGTATTGTATATGTTATAGACATTATTTCATGTTGTTGCTAGGAATTCTCGAAGGCTTTCCTAGAGTCGCCTCGTAGCTTCTGAACTCTTCTCATTCAAATTGCCGGTGAAGGCTATGGCTGCCCAATTTTCAGATACTCGTGGCAATGTCATTCTTTCTTGTTGAAATCTGTCCACGAATTCTCTATACAACTCCGAATCTCCTTACTTAATTTTGAAGATGTCTTCTATTCTCTTTTCAATTTTTTGATCCACCGAGTGTGCTTTGATAAATGTATCTGCATGCTCAGCAAAAGGGTTTATAGTATTTTCAGGTAAAAGAGAATACCATGTTAGTGTTCCTTTAGTGAGCGTTTCACCAAATTTTTTGACCAAGACTGATTCAATATCCTACTTAGTCAAATCATTTCCCTTGACACCTGTTGTAAATGCAGTAATGTGATCTCGCGGGTCTGTTGTCCCATCATACTTTGGAATATCAAGCATTTTGAACTTCTTTAGAATTGGGAGAGGGGCGTCACTTGACTTCCAGGGTTGTGAGAATACTTATCTATATCTACCCCTTGATCACGAGCGGTACCCCGGGCATTTGCTTTATGCGGCCAATTTGCTCCTTAAGTTGTTTCTGCAATGTTAGTACTAGATTTTGTAAATCAGAATTAACTGGATCACCTGGGTCTCCCACCTGTGTTTCACTGGGGGATCCACCGCTACCTGAATTAACCAGTCCAGAACGAGGATTCTCCAAAGTATTGTTATTTGGAGTAGGCGTAGGTAGAGCAGTAGGTAATTGACTAACAAAAGCTTGTAAAGTCTTGTTGACCTGAGTAGCAATATGTTTGTGTAAAGCTTCATCCATTGCTTCAACATTCTCAAATTGAACTTTTCCATCTGTGTGAGATCCTTCAGGAGTGCCTTCACGAAATCGTCGTGGTGACCGCTGTGAAGAAGGAACTAATGCGTTATTTTCTCGTTGATCTCCCTAAAGTTGTTGGTTTGTTCGATTTTCTTGGTTTCTTTGGGTGTTGTCATTGTTGTTTGACATAGTTGATACAACAAAGAAAATTAAGCTAAGATGTAATTGATTATAAGATTTTCGGTAACAGAACCAATTTGCTTAACCAAAAAATAGAATTTTAGTCAAAGCTAGAATTTAGAAGAACTCGGGTTACTCATAATCGAAGAAATGTAAAGAATAAAAGTACTTAGGGAGAGCAAAATGATAATTGAAAAAACTAAATGAATCAAAGTATTATTCTCCAATATTTCGTGTCCACAACTAATCGTATATCTCTCTCTTTTTATAGCCTCTTTTGATGATATCCGTTTATTCTAATTATACTGAGGCTATTATGAGATCTTAAATGTATTAAATGCACCATTACACAATAATTTATATAGGGAATATCTTCTCCAACATATTCAGTGCTTATTGCTCTTTAAATGTTGCATCTACACTCCTTTCTATAGCCAGATTCATTTCTTTTGATTCTTGAATATAAATGACTTAAATAGGTATGGGCGCTATGTTACTTAACCGATATCCCGTGCTTCTCCATCTTTCTTTGCCGGTATTAATTGCAACCTCTATCTCGTGACTAATCATAATTCTTTGACTGTTTGACCAATCCATGTGTCTTGACACGTCATCTTCATATTTAGATAAAACTTTTCCCAATACATACTAGTCTACATACCAAACAAATAGATCGAGAATCATGAAAAATAGTTATCCAATACATGTGCTGGTGGGAGGTAGCAAACACTTCATGAAATTAGTCAACTTACAAGCCGCGGCCCGTAGGGGCAGATGCACCATATAACTACCGGTCGGAACCTAGTATTTTCGACGCGGAGCATATATTTATATGTAAAAATTACTAAACTTATAATAAATAGTAGATAAGAACCCATAACTCTATAAATTTAAATGTTGAACGTATAAAACGAAAATTCTAGATCCTCCTCCGGAAAGCCGCACACCAAGCTTATAAAAAATATATTTTTTCATGACATATTTTTTAATATATTGTGGGTCTCTTATCTATAAGAGTTGCATTTCTTAATTCTTTTCATATTGTGTAAATTTACTTTTAAAACATTAACATTAGGTAGTTCAAATTCACGCAAAATATGATGCGTTGATTATCGTACATTCTTCTACCGTTGAAGGTAATCAAACGCAAGAACTGCTTCAACAGTTTCCTTTGGACAATAATAGTTCGTTTGGACGAGCTTTTCTATGGGACAAGTATTTTTTTTCGTTAAAAGTATTTTTTTTCAATGTTAAGATATTTGACCAAGCTTGTATAAGAAATAATGCGCTTTTTAGTAAAAATAAAAACAATTTTTAAGAAGCAGAGAAAATAGCCTTCTCCCAAGCACTTTTTAAAAAAAGTATTTTTGAGAAAAATACAAACTTTTTATAAATTTGGCCAAACATAAATACCTTTCTATTTTTGTGGCTAAAAGAAGACGAACTTATCAGATAGGGTATATGGCATCTGAAAGTGACTTAACAACTGCAACTGAAAATTGTCCCACGAGCAGCATAGTTGAAGATTTATGCTTTTGCCACTGCAGAATGTGTGCAATTCAAGTAAATAAGTGGAGGAATAATATACTTTTAAGTTAATAATAAGTTGACTAAATAGTAGTAGTAATAAACTTGGAAGGACGGAATCAAGATTTTCCTTTTGAGGGAAAAATACAAGAAAAGAAAATTAAGAAAAAATTTGTAGTCACAAAGGATGTCAATGTCAATATGGGAAAAAAATTTGTAGACCCAAAGTTTGTAAAAAAAGTCAAATTTTACAACCAACATAATTTCCTGGAAATTCAGTTGTGGAATTTGAAGTTTCACAGAATAATGACTATATATTTCAAAGACAGAGTCAAATAGTGACAAATGACCACTATTTCTGCATGTCAATACGATTAGTTCAAAAGAGAACGTTATTAGTATCTTCTTAGCAGCCTACTGCACAAAATATCGCGTGTTCACGTGTGCTTGAGGAAGGACCGCGGTTGTCACGACCCTAATCTGGTCGTGATGACGCCCAACCCTAAAGCTAGGCAAGCCAGATCAACAACTGTTTCATATTTAACAAGTCCCAAAATGACAATTCAAGGAGAATATAAGAGTTTATAATAATAATCCAATAATAATAGTAGAATGATAATACTGAGAAGTGCGAAAACTGATAATAACACTCCCAAAGATCTGGGGTCACGAGTCTAGAGCCTCTAAGCAAAACCTGGATAATAAGAATATCTGAACGAAATACTCAAGTCTGAAAATATATATGTAAATAAACTGAATAAGAAGAGAAGCCAGGTCCTGCAAATGCCAGCAGCTACCTCAACAACTCGGATAACCCTGAATAAACGGAACTGCTCGACTAAACCTCAGGCGTACCTGAATCTGCACACAAAGGCGCAGGGAGTAGGGGTGAGTACTAAGTACTCAGTGAGAAAACATATAAAATAGCTGAAGGCAAGAAAACTACGAAATGTCACAAAGTAAAGCTATGTCTAACAGTCCGATACCTATGACGAACTAACAACAACAGTAAACCACACATAGCACAAGTAATTAACTAAGCATGAACGCAATGCAATGCACATGACCGCTACGACGCATAGTCCGATCCATTTAACGCCGACGATGCTCATTGGGGGTGTGTACAGATTCCGGAGAGGCTCCTTCAGCCCAAGCACAATATATTCATATCATTCGTTACGTCGTGCAACCTGATCCACACTCTGTCCACAATATGCATATGAGTCACATAACAGTTTCAATTTATTTATTTTCAGTTCCCAATTCATTAATAAGGAAAATACTTTAGTTTCTTAATTTTCAAGAACATATGATTTAGCATTTCATAATAGTGATTTCAACCCAGGACTGAGATCAATGAATTTACAAATCATGCTATCATAAAGATATCTATCCCCTAAGGATACTACAGATCGGCACAAGAACCAAGACATGGCATAAAGCTCATATATATTCAACACATAGTGTATTTTAATCGCCAATATAGTATTATTCTTGTTCGGGATGGACCAAGTCTCAATCCCTAGTCATAACCAATCTCGCACCTGCTATGGGGTGCGAATCACGCCCTAAATAGTGTCACAATGTGATAAGCCGGGGTTTCAAACCCTCAGGCCATCATATATACCAACTACTCACCTCTAACCTGTCGTGGACTCGTCCGCAATGCCTTTTCCTTTCGCATTGACCTCCTCGTACGTTGAATCTAGTCAAAACCACAGCGAATACATAAATATGGGTCAAAGAAATATAACCCAATAAAAAATACTCGAAAAGTACAACAATTCACGAAGTTGGTAAAACTCGAGCTACGGGCCCACTTCTCGAAAAATTCCGAAAATCATACTAACGGATTCATCATCTCGACACGAGTCCGTACATATAAAATTTATCGAAAACGGAGTTCGAATGGCCTTTCAAATTCCAAAAATTCGTTTCTAAGAATTTAGCGCTAGTTCTTCACAATTTCTACCCAATTTCATGAATTTGAGTGTTGATTTTTGTATAAAATAACGTTTTCTAGTCAAACGACTTACCTCTAAGCAATACCCGTTGAAAACCCTCTTCAAATCGCTCAAAAACCTCTCTTGGAGGAGTAAAAATTGTGTAAAATAATAAGGGTTCGCGTCTGAATTTTTAACTTAACTGTTCTGCCACTGACGCCTTCTTTTATGCGATCGCGGTGCCTCTCCTGCGATCACATAGAATAAATTTTCCAGGCCTTGAAATCCTTCTCTGCGATCGCAGAACTCGCCACCCGATCGCATACCTTTGCCCCCTTAGACTACGCGATCGCATCAGCCCTTCACGCGATCGCATTGAATAATTTTATCAATCTATGCGATCGCACACTCCCCCACGCGATCACATAGAACAAAATTCTACCCCCTTCAGATCCTTCTATGCGATCACAGACCTGTCTATGCGATCGCATAAAGCAAAACTGTCTGCAATTTTTCTGCTGCATTAACATGTTCAAATTTTGCCCGTTGGCCATCCGAATTCACCCCGAGACCCTCGGGACCTCAACCAAATGCACAGATATGTTATATTTCTTCATTAAAACTTGCTCGCAACATAAAAACATCATCATAAAGATCAAAATTATCGAATTCTCATGGATTTAAGCCTAAGTTTCACTAAAACTTCCGAAACTTGCATTTGATCAAAAACTCAACCTAAACACCTCCGAATGATCTGAAATTTTGCATGCATATCCAAAATCACCTAACGGAGCTACTGAAACTCTTAGAATTCCATTCCGATCCCCGGATCAAAATCTCACATATCATCCAGAAATCGCCAAAATTCAACCTTAGCCTAAATCTACATCGGACCTTCGAATTCAATTCCGATTGTTCTCCTAAGTCATAAATCATCCCCCGAAACTAGGCAAATCATCAAAAATCTGTTCTGAGCCTTCTAACTCATAGGTCAACATTCGGTTGACTTTTCCAAACTAACCTTCCCATAAAGAGGTTTATTGCCTCATTTCTAACCGAATTCTATCCGATTTACTTCAACTTCTCCAAACACATATAATGAAACATATGAAAGAATAAAATGGGGAAAACGGGCGGTAACTCCCATAACGACGAGTCGGGTTGTTACATCCTCCCCAACATAAGCAAACGCTCATCCGCGAGCAGATCAAGAAATATACCTGGAGTCTCAAATAAGTGTGGATATCTGCTTCGCATCTCCTGCTCGGTCTCCCAAGTTTTTTCCTCCACAGGCCGACCTCTCCACTGCACCTTCACTGAAGGTATGTCTTTGGATCTGAACTTACGAACCTGTCGACCTAAAATGGCTACCGTCTCCACATCATAGGTTATGTCCTCATCCAACTATATCGTGGTGAAGTCTAATACATAAGACGGGTATCCAACGTATTTTCGGAGCATAAAAACATGGAACACCGGATGAACTCCCGAAAAGCTAGGTGGCAAAGCGAGCATATAGGCCACCTCCTCAATCTTCTTAAGTACCTCAAAAGGTCCAATGAACCTTGGGCTCATCTTTCCTTTCTTCCCAAACCTCATAACTCCTTTCATGGGTGAAACTTTCAGCAACACCTTTTCACCCACTGAATAAGACACATCTCGGGCCTTCCGGTCCGTATAACTCTTCTAACGCGACTGAGCTGTGTGAAGCTTTTCGTGAATCACCTTCACCTTGTCTAAGGCATCATGAACTAACTCTGTCCCCAATAATCTAGCCTCGTCGGGCTCAAACCAACCAACTAGAGACCTACACCGTCTCCTATATAAGGCTTCATACGGCGCCATCTGAATGCTGGATTGATAGCTATTGTTATAAGCAAACTCTGCAAGAGGCAAGTAATCAGCCCAAGAACCTGAAAAATCAATAATGTAGGCACGCAACATATCCTCTAATATCTTAATTATACGCTCGGACTGCCCGTCCGTCTGTGGGTAAATTGTTGTGCTCAACTCTACCTGTGAACCCAACTCTCGCTGAAATGTCCTCCAGAACTGAGAAGTGAACTGGGTACCTCTATCAGATATAATAGAATCTGGAACCCCATGCAATCGCACAATCTCTCAGATATAATAGAATCTGGAACCCCATGCAACCGCACAATCTATCGGATGAAAATCTCTACTAACCGCTCCGATGAATAGGTAGTGCACACATGAATGAAGTGTGCGAACTTGGTCAGTCGATCCACGAGCACCCAAACTGAATCAAACTTCTTCATGCTATGGGGAAGACCACTAACGAAATCCATAGTAATCCTCTCCCATTTACACTCGGGAATATCCATGCGCTGGAACACTCCACCAGGTCTGTGGTGTTCATATTTGACTTGCTAACAATTAAGACATCGAGCCACATAATTCACAATTTCACTTTTCATCCTTCTCCACCAATAATGCTATCTCAAATCTTGGTACATCTTCGCGGCACCTGGATGAATCGAATACCGCAAGCTGTGGGCCTCCTCTAATATCAATTCCCGGAGCCCATCTACATTGGTCACGCATATCCAGCCCTACATCCGCAACACACCATCATCTCAGATTTTCACATCCCTCGCATCATCGTGCTAGACCTTGTCCTTCAGGACAAGAAAATGTGGATCATCATACTGATGCTCTCGAATACAGTCATATAAGGAAGACCGGGATGCCACACAAGCCATCACCCGGCTGGGATCAAAAATATCTAACCTCACCATCTGATTAGCTAGAGCCTGAACATCAACCGCAAGGGACCTCTTCCCAACTGGAATGTACGCTAAGTTTTCCATACTAATAATCTTCCGGCTTAAATTATCGGCCACCATATTGGCCTTCCCGGGATGATACAAGATAATAATGTCATAGTCCTTGAGTAATTCAAGCCATCTCCGCTGCCTCAAATTGAGATCCTTCTGCTTAAACAAGTGCTGAAGACTGCGGTGGTCTGTATATACCTCACAGGATACGCCATATAGATATTGCCTCCAAATCTTCAAGGCATGAACAATAGCAACTTATTCTAAGTCATAACATGATAGTTATTCTTATGTGGATTTAACTGGTGAGAAGCATATGTAGTGACTCTACCCTCCTGTATCAATACACAATCAATCCCAACTCTCGAAGTATCGCAATACACCGTATAAGACCCCAAAGCTGATGGCAATACAAGTATAGGAGCTGTCGTCAAGGCCGACTTAAGATTTTGGAAGCTCTCCTCGCATTCATCAGACCATACAAATGGAGCATTCTTCTGAGTCAACTTCGTCAAAGGTGAAGCAATAGATGAAAAACCATGAACGAACCTGCGGTAATAACCTGCCAAACCGAGGAAACTCCGAATTTCAGTAGCTGAGGACGGTCTAGGCCAATTCTGCACCGCCTCGACCTTCTGTGGGTCAACCTGAATACCATCGCTGGACACTACATGTCCCAGAAAAGTCAGAGTATTAATCCAGAACTCACACTTAAAAAACTTTGCATACAACTTTTCCTCTCTCAATCTCTGCAAGACTATCCTCAAATATTGCGTGTGCTCCTCCTGGATGCGCGAGTACATCAGGATATCATCAATAAATATGATCACAAAAGAATCCAGATAGGGCCGGAATACACTGTTCATCAAGTGCATGAATGCGGTTGGGGCATTAGTCAGCCCAAAGGACATCACCAAAAATTTGTAGTGTCCATATCTCGTTCTGAAAGCTGTTTTCATTATGTATAAACCCCTAATATTCAACTGGTTATAACCCGATCGAAGGTCAATTTTAGAGAATTCACTTGCTCCCTGAAGCTGATCAAACAAGTCCTGAGTACGAGGTAGTAGGTACTTATTCTTTACTGTCACTTTGTTCAACTATCTGTAATCAATGCACATTCTCATTGTGCCATCCTTCTTCTTTATGAATAATACCGGTGCACCCCAAGGTGATACGCTTGGGCGAATAAACCCCTTATCTAAGAGTTCTTGAATCTGTTCTTTCAGCTCTTTTAACTCAGATGGTGCCATGCGGTAGGGAGAAATATAAATGGGCTGAGTGCCTGGCACCAGGTAAATACCGAAATCGATATCCCTGTCCGGCGGCATGCCCAGCAGGTATGTTGGAAATACCTCCGGGAAATCCCTCACAACAGGGACCGAATCAAGACTAGGAGCCTCAGCTCCAATATCTCTAATGAAAGCCAGATAAGATAAACAACTCTTCCCAATCATTCGTTGAGCTTTTAGAAAGGAAACCACCCCGTCGGATACATAATCAGTCACCCCTCGCCACTCGATCCTCGGAATACCTTGGATAACCAACGTAACTGTATTGGCATGACAGTGCAGGATAGCATGGTAAGGAGATAACCAATCCATACCCAGAATCACGTCGAAATCCACCATGCCCAATAATAATAGGTCAACTCGGGTCTCCAGACCCCCAATAGTAACAAGACATGATCGATATACATTATCCACAATAACTGTATCACCCACCGAGGTAGACACATGCACGGGCAAGACAAGAATACCACGGGTCGTACCCAAATGATGCGTAAAATATGAAGATACATAGGAATAGGTAGATCCGGGATCAAATAAGGCAGAAGCATCTCTGTGGCAGATTGAGATAATACATGTGATGACTGCATCTGATGCGCTAGCGTCCCTCCTATCTGGAATAGCATAAAACGAGCCTGACCTCTGCCAGTATGGTCCTCACCCCTAGGGCAACCTCTGGCTACCTGACCTCCACCCCTAGCTAACTGGGTGGGTGCTGAAGAAACAGGAGCAGAAGATGAGGGTTGATCCCTCTGCTGAGACTATTTACTAAGGAACCGGGGACACTGCCTTCTCATATGACCCAACTCACCACACTCATAGCAACGGCCTAGAGCTGGAGAAAGGGACTGCTGAGAATCCCTCACTGCAGATGAACCCTGAGCTGAAGGAGCAGGAGCAGAGCTCTGAGTTGGAAGGGCGCTCGGTGCGGGCCGGCTCTGCTAACGACCCTGCTGGCCCTGATGGCCCTGATGACCCTGACGACCATGGTCTGACGAAGCTCCACTAGACTCTGCACAGCCTGACTGAAGATCTGAAGGAACGACCTCTGTTGTGCTGAAACTCGCCCCTAGACGGAGCACCACTGTAACTACCTGCACCACGAGGCCTCTTAGCCTCCCTCTCATCGCGCTCTCGACGATGGTTTGTCTCAATCTGACGAGCCGCATCAACCACCTATTCAAAAGTAACTGATGTAGCCCTCTCTCTAGTTATCAATATGCGGATATGATAGTTGAGACCATCCACAAATCTCCTGATCCTCTCACGATCTGTCGGGATCATCCACATAGCATGCCGAGCTAGATGTGTAGACCTCAACTCATACTGAGTCACTGTCATGTCTCCCTGCTTTAACCAATCGAACTGACGATGCAACTCCTCCCTATGAGACTTGGGCACATACTTCTCTAGAAATACCGTGGAGAACTGCTGCAAAATGAGGGGTGCTGCCTCAATAGGCCTACGCCTCTCGAAGTCCTCTCGAAGTGTTATTTTCATTAATAATACAACTTTTTACTATCTCTCTCTATTATTCATTTCTCTCTTGATCTCTCCAGTGATTTTTATTTATAATCCGCATAATCTCGTTGCAATCTCATCGGGACAAATAAAACATAAATCATAGATCGGTCTTCGGGATTTATTATAGTTGATTGCAATTTACCCCTCATAATATTCGATTGTCCCTAATTTATAAAGCAATCGATAGCTTTTAGGTCAAACAAAGATTAATGAAACGAAACTTATAAATCCTAATTAATGAGATAATAGAATGTTGGACTCCTAAAAAGAAATTAAATAGAAAAATGAATAAAGAGAACTACTAATCTCGAGCTGCATAAGAGAGGTTGTACATTTTACGAGATGGATGCACGTGCATGCATTATTAACAAACATTCTTCAAAATATCAGCACGTTTATCTCCAGACATAGGAAGAATCTTGCAGAAAATGACAATAAACTAGCGGGAAAAAAATCAAAAATGAAAGAAAATAAGAGGAGAGAGAAAGAAAAGATTGCGTATCTCTAAACAGAAATTAAATAGAATAAAATTGCTGATCGTGTAGAAATTAAAGAAACAACTACATCTTGCTGCATGTTCCGTCTTCTAGTTAATTACATATTGGGCAATTCTATACACAACATATTTCGCAAGTACACATGATTCGAGAAAGGATTGCATTTCATATGTAATGTAATATGCAGATAATGTAACTTAATACAAGTATTAGTTACTCTTTTCACGGTTCGAACTGATGAACCTAGGTCACATATAAAGATAACTTTATCGTTGCTCCAAATTTCTACCTCAATTCTAGTTAATTGGAGTATTATTAATTTTAGCTCGCGTCAGAAACTATTTACATTTGGTAGCCGAAAAAATATATAAAATTTGTATTACTTTTGTATATAATATACATAATATTCGACTATTATTTTAAGAGCGACTATAAAGTATCATTTTTCGTAGTTAATTAGATACCATAATAAATTAAGAACTTAAACAAATTAAGTCATAGTAATAGCTATAATAAATTAAGACTTTAACGGACTAATAAAAATCAGATTAAGTGAGCTACTAATTCACTAAATCTCACTTACAGATTAGGTGAACTTAAACTTATTAAATTAGTTAGAGAAGTAGTTTCATGATTTATCAGATAAAGTCAAATAAAACCAACTAAATCACAGCTAATATTTCATAGTACTACTAGTTTTTGACCAGCTTCTGTTTTATTTTTATTTAATAATCATCAGTTTTTTTTTTTGCAAAAAAAGAGAGGCAAAGATTACTTACTAACTCAGATTGACAAAACAAGAAAAGAAAAGCAGTTGAATTTTTTTCAAATTCAGCAACTCTGCTTCTCCTTCTTATTATAAGTATCAATAAGCCATAAGAAGATTAATAGAGGTTTTTTGAGAGAAGAATATTATGGCAAGTGCAGAAAAAGTAGTACATAAATCATGGATAGTCCAATATAATTTGCATTCTTTTTTAGGAATCCTCCTCTTGGTTTTTCTTTTTATGTCTTTTTATCTTATAGGGGATAGTAATAATGCTGGTAATATCCTAGCAAATAAACCTATAAGAAAAAAATCATCTCCAAAACCAAAATGCAATTTATTTTATGGAAGTTGGGTTTTTGATAATGTCTCATATCCTTTATACAAAGAACAACAATGTTCTTTTATGACTGATGATTTTGCTTGTCATAAGTTTGGAAGAAAAGACTCAAAATTTCAACACTGGAGATGGCAACCTCATGATTGTGATCTTCCAAGGTACAAACTCAAAATGTATTTTAATGTATTTATTTTCTTGAGTCGAGGGTCGTCTACCGGAATCAGCCTCTCTTCAGACTCCACTTGTGATATTTTACTAGATTATTGTTGTTGTTGTTGTATTTATGTAATGAAATTGTAGGTTTAATGCCAAAGCATTGATGGAGAAGCTAAAAGGGAAGAGGGTGTTGTTTGTTGGAGATTCATTGAATAAGAACCAATGGGTTTCTATGGTATGCTTAATTGAATCCACTGGAATTCCATCTCTTAAACCACCTATTTGGAAAGGCAACTTGATCACCTTTGAGGTCAAGGTAATTCTTATTCTCCTTCAACATCTAAGATTACAGATACTGCTCTTGGTTTCATGGATCAATTTGTACTCCATGGGAAGCACGCTTTTTTTACGATACCGATTACCTTTCACCAGTATAGATAAAAATGTGAATTTTATGACCCAGGTAAGGAAACTTAGGGTCGGATTAGGTAGGTGGATCGAAATAAGACCCATTTTTGCTTTCAGCTTGAGCATGCCGTGTGGCCTAGTAAAAAACGGTCACGTCATTAAATTGGCCCAGAGGTTCTACCGTTAGACGTGTGGGCAATTTTATTAGTAGAATTAACGTCATGTGCTTTTTTGAACGAATAGATAAATGGAGATAAAAATAATACTACTATCAACTAGCTTAGATTTTGTTGCTTAAAGAGAAATATTAGTTCAGTGTGGCTAAAATTTTAATTTTCTAAACATTTGAAGGAATACAATGCAACAATTGATTTCTACTGGTCACCATTGCTAGTGGAATCAAATTGCGATGATCCAGTGAAGCACCGTGTCCGGGATAGAATTATCAGAATTGAGGCAATTGAAAAACATGCTAGGAATTGGATTGATGCTGATATTCTCATCTTTGATTCATTCACCTGGTGGCTTGAATCCCAAATGACACTTCTGTAAGTTTATACCAAGCATTTCATATTTGCATTTAAGTGAACATAAGTCACCATTTTTTATCAGGTCGCGTTGCAGGCAGTAGCGGAGGCAGGATATATACTAAGGGTGTTAAAAAAAAACTAGATTGTAGCTCACGGGAAGCAAACCTACAATCTTTTACACATTCTGAACACCCTTAACCACAGAGCCAAACATTTACCTTGTGTCAAGGGTGTTCAAAACTTAATATATAGAGATAAAAAATAGATTTTGCCTTATATATACATTGAAATTTTTCAGCGAAGGGTGTTCGGGTGAACACCCTTGCGCCCCTGCCTCCGCCCCTGCTTGCAGGTGATCTGATTCTATAAATATTGTTTTATATTGTCAGCGTATAGAACTTAAACTCGTCATATTTCTATGCCAACTTTACACAGGTGGGGATCTTTTGAAAGCTCTGATGCTATCTATAAGAAGGTTGGAATGAAGCTGCGCCGCTACGAGATGGCCTTAAGAACATGGTCAGATTGGTTGGAATTTCAAATTGACAGAAAAAGGACTAGATTGTTTTTCATGAGCCTCTCTCCTTCTCACAGAAAGTATGATAATGACTTTGTTGTTTGTCCACATAAATCTAAGTTCTCTTATATTCAATGACGCCTTTTGCATAAATGTAGGGTAAAGTTGTGTCAACAGATTCCTATGTTCCGACCTTTCTCTGCACCCAGCACATAGCGGGGAGCTTAGTATACCTGGTTATACATTTTTTTTTTTAATAAACAATGAAAGATTGATTTTTTGTTTTGTTTTGTTATATGCAGTGCTACAGATTGGGGCATGAGAAATGGAGAAAATTGCTATAATGAAACAGAACCAATATCAAGAAAACATTATTGGGGAAGTGAAAATGATGTAAAGATGATGGAAATAGCAGAGGAAGCAGTAAATGGGCTGCAAAAGAGGGGTTTAAATATACAATATCTTAACATAACACAGTTATCAGATTATAGAAAAGATGCACATCCATCAATATACAAGAGGAATTGGGTTGCTCTAACAAAAGAAGAATTGTTAAATCCAACAAGTTATGCAGATTGCGTACATTGGTGTCTTCCTGGTGTTCCTGATGTTTGGAATCAGATTCTTTATGCCTATATCATGGACTCCACAACACAAAGGAATAGAGATTTTTCTGTTTGAAAATATTGTGACAGTAAAATTTATTTTTGTTGTTTATCGAAGGTTGAAATGTATGGAGTAGTTCAACAAGATTTACAATTATTGGAGATATTGAGAAGTAGCACATTTTTCAACTTGGTTTTAGGATTTGGATGTTAGTGTCAACCTAAAAGTGTAAAATCATTGTAGAAATCCAACTGCCACAAAATTGGTTCAATTCACCTGCTCGTGTCTCATCATATAATGAATGAGGCTAGAGAGACATTATTTATAAAAGAGAAATATAATGGCTTGGGTAAACCAAGTATTTTTTTGAAGGAGTTGTTACATTAAGCGGAAAAGGGCCAAATATATCCTTCTACTTTCAAATATGATTTACTTGTACCTTTCGTTATATTATTGGGTCATCCATACCCTTACCGTTATACTATTGGGTTATCTATACCCCTACTATCATACTTTGAAATAAAAATACCATTATTTTGTATGGAGTGTCACATGTCGGAACCAGATTAAAACAATACATTTTCTTTTTTTTACCCAACCCATTTTAAAAAAACTCCACAAACCGACCCACATTTTCGTTTTTTTCCAGTTTTTTTATAAAAAAAAATTCAATTTTAAAAATACAAAAATATTATGTTAAATTTTTTTTTTCTGTTTTTACAAAAAAAAAAAAAAATTCCGATAATAAATAATCTGATTTTAAAAAAAAACTAAAAAAATGAAGAAAAAATATTTTGTTAAAAATAATTTTCAGTTTTTAAAAAACGAAAATATTTTGTTAAACAACAAAATTATTTTTTTCTGCTTTTACAAAGAAACAAATTGAGTTTATACAAAAAAAAAATCAGTTTTTACAAATTTTCTGTTTAAATTTTTTTTTCAGTTAAAAAAATATTTTAGTTTGGAAAATATTACGTTAAAATTTTCAGTTTTTTTTTAGTTAAAAAAATTCAGTTCAAAAAACTGTAAAAAATAAAATTGTAAAAACAGAAAAATAAAATTTAACATAATATTTTTATTTTTTGAAAACTGAAATTTTAAAAAAAAACTGAAAAAACGAAAATATGGGTCGGGTTGTGGATTTTTTAAAAGCGGATCGAGTAAAAAAAAAGGAAATGGGTCGTTTTAATCTGGTGCTGACACGTGACACTTCATCCAAAATAAGGGTATTTTTGTTTCAAAGTATGATAGTAGGGGTATAGATAATCCAATAATATAACGGTAAGGGTATGGATGACTCAATAGTATAACGAAGGGTACAAGTAAACCATATTTGAAATCAAAGGTTGATACATTATTTAGTTTAAATAAATATTTAAAAAAAAATTATATTTCATAGCTATCTTTTATTTTTTTATAGTCAAATATTTATTTATGATTACCCCATACCCTTAAACTATAAAATAAGCTTTGTATTATTTTTCTCTCTCCACTCAAATTTCTCCTATCCATAACCAAAAGCTTAAGCCAAGTACCCCTAAAAAAGCTGCCCACCCCAAATCTCTCACTCACTAGCCGCCTCATCTCGTTATTATTCTCTTCAATCGAGGATAGATCTCCTCCTTCTTGAGAGAGCAGCAGCCGTCCTTCCCATTCCTCTTCTCCAAGAATGCCTAGCGCTCCACCTCTAACAAACCTGATCATCCGCTTACCTTCCTAACAGAGGATCATCATCCTTGAAGTCCAAAAAGAAAGTTGATAGCAACCCATCTATTAACAACTTCTATTTGCCACCCGAAGAAAAGGGAACGAACATTAGCTACAAAAAAAAGAGGAACAAAGATGACGGAGTTTTTGGGTTGAGCAACTTGAATTTCTGTTAATACATTTCAATGTATCTCGCTGTATTTTCATCTATTTCACTATATTCATTGTCTTTTTTTATTATTATATTTTAATGTATCTCGTTGTATTCCATGTATTTCATTGTATTTACCGTATCATTTTATTCCATGAATGTATTCATATATTTTTTTTAATTAATATAATTTATGTATTCAAATGTATTATATAATTTGTCTGAAGATTGCTATGTTTCTAGTGTATTTTTTGGCTTTTTATAACTGAAAATACAAAATTTATGTGTTATAATTGAGTTTGTTGAGTTATATTAGGAGTCGATTATGTTAATTGATTCATTGTCTATTTAAAAATAGTGTAATCCCTTGTTTCACGCCGTGAATACAGTCGAATATAATAATCTGTTCAGCTGTAATCCCCTATTTCACGCTTAGAAATGCTACTGTATTCATGAATGCAATAGCTCAAATACATCGAATACATTCTAAAAATCTGTATCGTAAATGGTAGCTATAACTAGCTAATAACCACTAAAACATAGTGGTTCCTAGAGGTGTTTAACGGGCGAGCTGGGACGGACTGAAAAAAAAAACCAACCCATTCGTTAACGGACCGGTTTGGTTAGCGGGCTGGGGATAGCGGGTAGGGAATTTGTGGGTTTTTGTGGGCCCGTCCGTATTCGGGCTTAAAGGACTCGGGCTCAGGCGGGCTGTGCTAAAATTTTTTTAATTAAACTTTGTTAGCAACAGTACACAAATTAAAAAAAATTAAAAAATAAAAATTTAACCTATTAACAGGCCGAATCGGGCTACAACCCGTTAACGGGATAGCGGGCTTAGCGGGTTCCGGTGCATCAGTCCAAAATATCTTCGTTTAAAACCCGATCCCCATCCAACTCATCCTAACCCGCCCTATAATGCTAGGCTAAAAACGGGTCAGCTCGGCCCGATTAACATGTATATTGATTTTTTAAAGTTTCTCTTAATAGCTAATGCCTCTTGAATTTTAAAACAAGTATCGTCATTACATTCCCAATAAACGAGCTGTTCTTGTGACCTTTAAAAGCCTTCACTTGGAGCTAACACGCCTAGACTGTATAACCGCAGTAACGGTTCGATATAGTGCGGGTCCTAAAGCTAGATCGTTATTAGAGGCATTGGAGTTAAAAATATTAAAGTTATTTATCTGTTATAGCTCAACCAAATTCTCGCTGTAAAATAACATAATATTGAGAAATATGCCATAAAGATTATTGACATAGTAAATAATTTATCACAAGATTTACTTATCATTATATAGAATTATAGAAATAATTATTAAAAGTAAACTTATTATATATATATATATATATATATATATATATATATATATATATATATATATATATATATATATATATATATATATAACATGAATAAAATTTGGGGCCCTATACCTAGCTACACAGTAAGTGTTGGCACTAACCAAAAAATTATGCATAAAGGTGGCAAATGGGTTGGTAGAGTTAAAGAAACTCAAAAATAGCCAGATTTACAAGTGGTCATTCAAAAATATTCATAATTACAAAAATAATCGAAATTTAGCCATTTTTCATGTAAAGATACATCTAAAGAAAATACTGTTCAAAATCTGAAAAATAGTCCAGCATAATATACTGGAATTCCAGCATAAGTATACTGGAACTCCAGTATATTATAATGGAGTGTCAGCATAAGTATACTGGTACTCCAACATATTATAATGGAGTTCCAGCATAAATATAATTGAACTCCAGCAAAACATTCTGGAGTTCCACTATATTATATCAGTCAGTATAATATGCTGGAAGTTTATACATAGGTACACCGATCTCTAGTATATTATGCTACACCGATCCCTGTTACAGCAAAATAGTGGTTATTTTTTAATGAATTCATAAACGTTGACTATTTTATAATGATCACTCCGAAAATTGGCTAGCCAGGTCTATTTTAACTAAATTTGGACGAGTCAAACAAGTAAACGTAGGGCTGTTCATTCAGATCGAATATCCGAAATCCGAACCAATCCATTCAATTTTAGATTCCAAATTTAAGATTGGACCGGATTTCGGATTATGTTTATTAAAAATTTCAGATTTCGGATCGGATTCAGATTGGTATATTTTAATCTGATCCAAAATTCGAAATTATTAGGACATGTATAACTACTAAACTTTAATTTCGGACAGTAAGTACTTTATTTACATCAACCTCTAAGTTATTACCTTTAGAAGTACTTGATTTAGCTATATTGGCATCATAGTACTTTCATAATTGCATAAACATATATTTTTCTTAATGTATTACCTCTTTTACAAAGAAAATATACATATTAGTTTATCTTTGAGGCATAATAATATGATCGAAATTCGATCCGATCCGATGCAAACTTTAAAATCCGATCCGATATAATTCGGATTGCATTCTCTAGAATCTGAAATACGAATGCGAAAAATGCTAAATCCGATCGATCCGTACACAGCCCTAAATGGACTCATAACTCAATCCATCAAAAGTATGGTTATGTCAATATCTGTTGGCGCAAAATGGGTAATAACCCAATTCGACCAATATGACCTCATCTCTCCCTTTTGTTTTTCCCACGTAATTCTCAAATTACGGGTGTGTTTGGTACGGAGGAAAACATTTTTCAAAGAATATTTTTTAATTTTTTCATGTTTGGTTGGTTTAATGTTCTGGAAAATATTTTCCTTAGTAACTCATTTTCCTCCAACGGAGGAAATTGTTTTCCTTATCATGAGAAGGAAAAATATTTTCCAAAACTCCTTCTCAACATTCCTCACCCTCACCAACCCCCCTCCCCCTCTCCAAATAAGTTTTTTTTTTAAATTTTAGTTTTTCTGTTACCACCCACACTACTACCCCTCCACCCGCCCCCACTACCAATCCCTCCCTCCTCCACAAAAAAAAAACAATTAGGGAGAATTACATGCTAGTACAATTCATACACATATATTGCAATTAGTTAGCCCAGTTACAACTTTACAAATTTATAGCCCAAAGATAAAATGTTAAGGTCCGAAAAAAGTTTTTTTGCAGCAGCAACTATTGCTATTATTCTTTTTTATAAATTTCTATGCTTCACACAAATTCTAATTGAAGCAATGAACTTCAATGGGTGACATTTATTTTATGAAAACAAGTAAGGTTTTATATTTGAATTTGCTTTTCTTAATATAAAATTGTGTAAAAGTGAAAGCAGTGGAATATCTACAATTCTAAAGGAGACTTAGACTGTTTAGATGATAAAATGACAATAGTGATATATTTTAGAACCACTAATTAATTGAAGGATATTTGTCAAATTTTATATTTGTTTCTTCCTCAAGTTTCAAATGGTAGAAATCAAAAAATTAAAATAAAATTGCTGCAAGTTTGAAATATAGCAGAAAAATACAAATAAATTGATTTTATACATATTCCGAGAAAAAGTAAGAATAAAATACAAACATTTCAATTTTAGTGTTAATTGTACATGTACATTATAATTCTAGCAGGGGTTTAAGTGTATTCTTATCAAAAACAGCTTAGACTTAACTGAAATAAATAAAAAGGAGGGGGGGAGGGGTGGAAAATCTGAATATTTAATACAAATTTCCCTCCCATTCTACTCTATAAATAGGCCACTTCAGGCCTTATTTCAAAGGTTCAGAAGATTTTATACACTGAAGTACATTAAATAGATACTGAAGTACTGTTATTGTTCAATTGTTGTTAGTTCGAGTGGTATTCTCGAACTTCTGATCATTGTACTTTGTCTGTTGATTAGGTTTGTTGGGGTTTCTACTTGTTTTGATCGAGTTTTGCTCGGTTTTACCTATTTGCTTTGTTGAATTTGCTGGGTTCTCTATTCCAAAGTCTTACATGTTGCTGTGATAATTTGTCTTACTGCTGTTGATATTTGGTTGCTGCTATCGCTGACTTTCCTTCTTCTCCACCTCTAGAACTCATTGTTTCTTTTGTTTGATCAGGTACACTACTACTTCTTGAAGATGTAACTGAAATGTCTTGAAGGAATAAAATTGCTGATTAGTTTTATTGTAATTATATTTCTGTTTTGTAGCTATAGATACTTAGCTCTTATGTAAAAATTGGTTTGTAATAAGGACTGGACTGAACGAGCGTAACTCAAATTATAGCAATAGTAGATAATGATATAGGAGATAGATTAAATAGGTTAGTTATAATGATCACCTAAATCTAAAACTAAAACTGGCCTAAACTTAGTCGAATCACCTAGATTTATAACTATTTCTGAAATTAAACGTGTAATACTAATACTTAGATATTTCGTTAGTTAAGTTCTGAATCAAAATCAATTAATTCAAAAAGTATGAGTAGTTAAGTTCTAAATCATGTTAATGCCTCAAAATTGTTGAAACTGGGGTAGCTATGAAATCCGTATTAAAATTTAAATGTATGGTGTAAAACAGAAATCAAAGTATGAATAAAATTCAATTTGCAATTCGAATGAGTCTTAGTTGAAGATTGAGGAATACTGTTTTCCAATTAAATAAAAATAGCAAAATAATTCTGCAAGTAGTATTTCAACTAATAAATAACTTGCAGATCAGACTCTGTTAATTTAGAAGTTAAACAATAACGAGTTGATTGAAATTGTGTGTCAACGTTCTTAGTTAGTTGATAATATTGAAATCAGTAGTGTTCAAATGTAAACTGGTATTAATAGAAACAGTTAATTGTTAATACTGAATAATTTTTGTTCATAGTGCTGTTATTAAAATGTTAATTTGCCCTAATCCTGCTTTAGATATAAGTGATTCAAGCCTAATCGTGAATTCAGGCCCAAATCAAATTGATATGACATTTATGCCTTTGGACAGAAATGGAAGTGTTAGCTGGGCTCTAGATGTCGAGTTGCACTTTGAAGCAACGCTGTGAGAAAGCCTAGATTTTAGGCCCAATAACGTATAAAGGGCCTGAATCCATATAGGGGGTGGTATATAAAAATGATATAAAAATCATTCATAAACAGTTATATTAGGGGAAAAACAATATTAGAAAATATAGCATACAAATAGGCTTAACCTTTTAAAAATGAAATGGGACGAGCCTCATTACAAAATAAAAACACACCGGGCCCCCAAATAATAATTATAAAACTTTAGACCCGAAAGGATCGTTTAGACAATTTCACAATCTTTTCCAAAAAATAACAAGAATAGACACCGCGAGGCATAATTTAATATACATTCTATGAACGGGTTCATATTTATGTGACCCAAATCCTACTCTCGAAGAAGTCGAAATATATTCAAAGCCATAGGCTTACTGGTACGGTGTGGTTGAGGATGTATTTTCACGATGTTGCGAAATTCGTAAAATTCAAAAGCGGTATACTTGCACATAATCAAAATATATAATTTGAAATCAGATAAAAATAACAGCTAAGCGACCGTGCTAGAACCACGAAATCCGGAAGTGCCTAACACCTTCTCCCGGATTAATAGAATTCCTTATCCGGATTTCTAGTTCGCGGACTGTAACAGAGTCAAACTTTCCTTGGTTCGGGATTAAACCGGTGACTTGAGACACCATTATATTCTCAAGTGGAGACTCTGAAAATTTAAATAACTAATCTCGTTCTAATTGTCCTTAAAATAGAAAAACTCCAGCTGAGTCCTCACGGGTAAAATGTAGAAATACACATTTTCCTTATCCAGTAGAGCTCCGTAAGTTAAAAAAGGAGGTGTGACAATAATATAAGCAATTATATAATAGAACTTAGATATAAATTGAGAGAGATTGATGAATTGGAGAGTAAAAATGAGAAGTATTTATAGTTGAGAATAGGAAAAAATGTAATTATATAAAATTTGGGGGCCAAATGGGCTATTTTTGCAAGTTTCAAATGATCAAAATGGCAGCCCCAACGGCTATTTCTGAAATTTTGACAACCGACCCGCCACGGTCCCAAGAGTCCATATGAGCCCGACTCACCAAGACCGGCCCACCAGACCCGTCAGGCCCGCCAGGAACACGATCCCGGTCTGGGCCCGGTCCAGGACCGGCCGACAATACAGCATTAATTGAAACACTATCTGATCCAAAAAAAACTTACCTAGGATTCCTCGTAGGTGACTAGGCGCTAATTCTCGGTCCAGACTGAGCCTAGATGCAGCCCCCACGTGGTGAACCGGGTAACAAAAGCCTCAACCAGAATGAAAGGTAGCATGCCTAAGAAAATTAGTTGATCTGCTACATCAAATGCATGTTACTACGTCCATTCCAATCTTGTTTAAAGCTCAGTTTTTTTCTAAAAAACAAGTTTAAATCTTAATGCAGGCGAGGAAAGTAGATGAGCGAACAGAGCAAAGGAAAGAGGAAAGCCTATCAAACAGCAGTTGACTAGAAGTAGAAGAGTGTTTGCCTGAGAGAAGGCACAGTAATATATATATATATGCTACATAAATGATGGAGATGTATAATTTTCCACATTAGTAGCTAAGTGGTGTATAAAGGTACTGTTTCACTCATCGTCTTTATGAATACTTGATTCCCTCATATTAGCTATGAGATAGTAAGAACTTGGTAACATTGTCTTGAAATCGGTCTCTAATTCTATTGAAATTTTATTTCATTAGCGTGTCTCCAACTCACTGCACCGAGGGTCGATTGGAAACAGCCTCTCTGCCCTCTCGGGTAGAGCTAAGGCCTGTCTACCAGACCTCACTTTTTGGGAATATACTGTTTTATTGTTGTTGTTGTTGTTGCAGCGTGTCTCCAACTCGTGTGTGAGGACCTTTTATTTGCCTCTATTGCATCCTCTTTGGAGAGTGTCAGCTGGATGCTAGCTTTCCACATTGTATATCTGAATTACAAGTTTTCTGATATTGCCAAAGTAAGAGTAAATGATTCACTAATGTTCTGTGCGTAATCATGACATAACTTTTCATGTTACTTCCTCTTGCGACGCGATTGTTGCTTGTTCTTCTATAGGAAAAATCAGGTTCAATGATTGATTTACTTAATCAGTTAAGGACCTTTAGCGCGAAATATAATGCAGGGGCAATGAATTTGGAATGACCAAAAAATAGAAATTGCTGCAATGAATCACAGCCTGTAACTATAGAATATTATAGAGGAAGTAATCAATCTTTGATGAAACTAGTATTTTAGCAAAGTCTGCAGTATATATAGGAATTAAGGATAAGACATATGAGGGTTGAAGAATATACTCGGATTTCAGAAAAGATGGTACCTATTAAAAACCAAATCTTTCTTAAATTGGAAATAGTTTCTTCCTTTTCTGCAGAATGTAAGATTAATGATGGATCAATCTATTTTTTAGACACATTCAGGTTTTTATTATCATTAAGAACATACTTTGATCATAGACAATAAGCAGATATCAATCTTAGCCGTGCTTTGATTTAAACATCATTATCAGCGGTCTACAAAAATATGCCTGACTGAATCGTTATCGACCTAGAGTCTTCAAATCATTTCTTTTTCTTATTGTCACAGACATAAATACATAATGCAGATATGGCTGATGAACAGAATACAGTATCCTCTCATAACACTCGTCTTTTTCCTCTTCGTATTCTTCTCCATTTTATATAATGTTGAAGACCCCTTTTTTAATGGTGTTACATTGTCATCCAAGAAAGAACATTTATCGAAATCTAGTCATAATGAAAACCTCACCATCCCAAGAAATCCTCCAGGTGAGTCTCCAAAAAAGTTTTGTGATCGTCAAAATTATATTCTCTTTCCAAGTTATCTTTAGCTCTTGTTAATGGATTTTTACCATATATTATTTTCTGCATTCTGTTGAAATTCGGGGTTAGACACTATGCATAGTTTAATTCATGTTTTTCTTTAGCTGCCCTGATGGGATTTTCCTGTGAATATGTTTGATTTTTGTAAATAGTGCCTTTGGATAAATCAAGTACCTGCCATTCTACTGTTAAGTATAATGGAAGGAGAGCTAAATGGGGTAGCCCTGTAATGAGATCCGGTGGCCGGAAAGAACTATCAGAGACTTGTGATTACACGTCTGGAGAATGGGTGTTTGATAACATTTCACATCCACTGTATAGCGAATCTGATTGTCCATATATGTCAGATCAAGTAGCTTGCCAAAAATATGGAAGGTCTGATTTAGATTACCAGTATTGGAGATGGCAGCCTCACAACTGCAATTTAAAGAGGTATCTTTTGTTTTTTCTTCTTGTCAACAATTTTGAGACTGAGACGTTGTTGTTGTTTGTTATTACATCTTCTTCGGTCTAGAGCTAATTATTCTTGTGCGTTGTTATGCAGTGTCAAGCTTCATGTTGATCTTAATACTCAGTAACTGAAAGCAGTTCACTTTTGAGTGTATATATTTGTATATGAGAGTTGTTCAAGCTTTCCCCTTTATGTATTAGAAAATCTTGTCTTCTTTGTATTTGCTATATATGACTTGTTTTAGTTAATCATAATCGTGTCAAAAGTTGTTGAAATTCTTGTACCATTTTTGATTTGTTAATGTTTGGTATATAGGTGGAATTCGAGTGAAATGTGGGAGAAATTAAAAGGGAAAAGACTAATGTTTGTAGGTGATTCACTGAATAGAGGACAATGGTTATCAATGGTGTGTCTAATGCAATCTGTTATTTCGGCTGAGAAGCAGTTCATGACACAACAAGATCACCTCACAAGTTTTAGAGCAGAGGTCAAGTGACTTAAAACATTAATTATATGGAATTATAGCCTGTTATTCTTTCAGTGATATAAAATTTAAAACGATGATTTCGAATTTGTTTCATAATAAAGAAAGTTTAAATTCAAGTGTTTTTGTGTTGATTACAGGAATACAATGCCAGCATAGAGTTCCTTTGGGCACCATTTCTTGTCGAATCAAATTCTGATGAGCCAATGGGTCACAGATTGCCTGAGAAAATATTGCGTCCTGACTCAAATCTTAGGCATTCATCGCATTGGATTCATGCTGATATATTGGTCTTCAATTCATATCTTTGGTGGAGAAAAGGCTCTGTTAAGCTATTGTAAGTGTGACTTATTAGATCATGGCTTCTTCAGATATGCAGCTTAAGAGAGTCAAATATATTCGACCAACAAGTTTGAATTTGATACAGTACAAGGGATTTGTTATCTAATTAGTGTTAGGTGTTTGCCATAATTTTCTTACCATATTTGGTTTTCCTATCTCTTAAAGGAAAAGAGCAATATAATTACCTTAACTGGGTTTTTGTTTTTGTAAAAGGAAATTGTAAATTCTTCCATATTGGCTAGTCCCTTTTCTTATAGGAAAATGTTTGGACTTATATAAATTGAGGATCATTCTTTCTCATTCAGTAGCATCCACAATGTAGCTACAGGGGGCTTGAGATTAGTGTTTAGGGGAAGAACTTTTCGGGGCGACTGTTAGTGTGTCACTTGTGTTTGCCTTTTCGTGAGGTTGTTCTCTCGATATTTTGTACTTTCTTTTATTATATTGGATTGCTCATCTCTGTTGTGGACGTAGGTCAATTGACCGAACCACGTTAATGTTTGTGTCTCTTTTAGTACATTTCTCTTGTGTTGTTGGATTTATCGTCGTTAAATGTTTGATTTGCTAGCTTCCGCATGACACATGCTTTTTTCGGTCCTAACAATTAGTTCCATTACCTTCTTAGATGGAGCTCAGAAGAAAATGGAGTTTGCGAAGAAATAGATGGATTGAGAGGCATGGAGTTGGCCATGGACGCATGGGCCAATTGGGTAGAATCCAATGTTGATCCCATGAAGAAGAAGAAGGTCGTTTTCGTCACCATGTCTCCTACACATTTATTGTAAGTGAGGACGAAATTTATTTTTGTTCTTCTATACAGAACGAAATTGTGCTACATCTTTTTGCTTCTCTGTATATTCAGGAAACAAGAATGGGAACCAGGAAAAAGAGGAAACTGTTATGGCGAGAAGCTCCCAATCAAGAACCAAACCAGGGAAACTAACGTCGACTTGCCCACAACGCTGATGGTGGAAAAAGTACTAGCTAGGTTGGGCTCAAAGGTCTCCGTACTCAACATCACTCGCCTTACAGCATACAGGAAAGATGGGCACCCTAGCATTTATCGCAAATTTTATGGTATACTCTCCCCTGAGGAATTAGCAAACCCTGCAAGTTACTCGGATTGCATCCACTGGTGCTTGCCAGGGGTGTCTGATGTATGGAATGAGTTGCTATTTCAATTTCTTTGACATAGCCTGATTAAGGATGTTAAGGCATTAAGCGTACAAGACTACTATTTTGTGGCAGTTGGTGCAAATTTGTGAGCGTGAGTGTGTGACCCGTACGCAAAAAATCAACAACGCGGAGCAATTCAAGACACTATATTAACACAAAATGAGTATTGTTCTAAAGGTTGGCTGTTTGTTGGAGTCACTCAAAAGTGCAAGTTAATACGAGTTGCTAAGTTATAAATTTATTGTCGTCCTGGGGGATAGCTGGCATCACCAATTTAATTTATACAACATATAGTAGATCCAAACATAGAAGGGCCGTTTTGGCTCAGCGGTAAGCTTGCTTGCCGTGGTGTGTCAGGTCGCGGGTTCGAATCAGCCTCTATGCAAAGCAGGGGGAAGGCTGCCTAGAGTATTCCCTTCCGCAGACACCCACGAAGTGTGTATTGTACTGGGTCGGCCCTCATAGTAGATCCAAACATACTTGCGGGTAATTTTTGAACTTAATGTTATTTATCTGTATTGCTGTAAGTAAATAAAACAGTAATCTTTCTAAAAAATAAAATAGAAAATTAGTAGAAACAATTCTGAAAAGTAATATTCGAACTTCAAAATAATTTTTGAAACGTTGAAGGAACAAATCGAGCCCACTGAATACACAATGTCTCCTTAAGAAAATTATTCCCCTCAAGTACCCAAGGTTATGGAATATATCCTCCCAGGATAGAATATTTTTTAACTCACCGGAGTGCTCGTACCAAAAATGCTGATGATCAGCGAACCACTCGATGGCAACAAACACACTGGAATTTTAGTGCAGAAAAAGAAAAAGATAATCAGAAAATTTAGCAAGTAAATATTCTGGGATGTGAAGGTCTATTTATAGCCAACTTAGTGATGTTTCTTAAAAGGTTTGCAACCTTTCAAAATAGTCGTGACTGTTGGAACATGTATGACCCTCTGAGCAGGTTTGCAAACTTTCAGAACAGTCATGGCTGTTGGAACATGTGTGACCCTCTAAAGAGGTTTGCAACCTTTCAGAATAGTCATGACTGTTGGAACAAATGTGACCCTTTGAAGAGATTTACAACCTTTCAGAATAGTCATGACTATTGAAACAGGAGTGACACTATTTCAGAACGGCCATGGCTATTGGAAATTTTTGCGGGAAATTAAAATGAATTTAAATTAATCCGGAAAAAAAAAACGGGCTAGACCGGACCGGGTCGCGGGTCCTCCCTCTATTTTTTTTTCCCACCATTTTCCATTCACCCCTCTTTTGTTATTATTTATTAAATAACAAACCCAACAATCCCCCACATGAATGGGGAATGACTATAAACTTAAATGAATGCATATACGTGTGTGTGTTTTACAAACAAGAATTAATTACATCTGGATAAGTAGGGTTCCCTTGGAACTTTTCGTAGTGAACTTATATCGGATATACTCGGTCAATCGGTAGATTTGATATCTTTGAACCGTCGAGCTTTGTTGTATACCTAGACAACATAAGTCACACAACCAATCCATAACCATCTATAGTTCTCACGATTGTGTCCGTTTCAGCCATGAACACCGCCTGGTTTCATGAGTGCTTAGAGAGTGGGCCTTTACTTTCATTCTCTTTGAAGCGGCTTACACTTTACACTCACATAAGTGATTTCTAAATGTGTGCATCCTAAAGATACACTATCTGGTCATATCCTTCCATACTTAGCAAATCATTAAAAAGCTTTAAGCTTTATTGACTCATCAAAAAAGCCTTAATGCTTTACCTCATTTTTGAACATTGTCCCCATCACTAGAATATTGAACCATCATTCATAACTTTGTTTGATCTCTTTGAACCTAGCTCTTGGGATCTCTAGTCTACTAGGTAAAGTTACCGCTGATGACTTGTCCTAGGCCTTTAACCCAATTCCCTTTGATGATCTTTCAACTGCCTCTCTCGATAGGCCTTTTGTAAGTGGATCTGACACGTTAACTCTTGACTTTACGTAGTCAATTGTGATAACACCACTAAAGAGTAGTTGTCTAACGGTATTGTGTCTCCGTCGGATATGACTAGATTATCCGTTATACATAACGCTCCCTGCTCTACCAATTGCCGCTTGACTATCACAATGTATACATATAGGTGCAAAGGTTTTGGCCAAAATAGAATATCTTCCAAGAAATTCCAGAACCATTCAGCTTCCTCACCGGCCTTATGTAAAGCTATGAATTCAGATTTCATTGTACAACGGGCGATGCACGTTTGTTTGGATGATTTCCAAGATATTGCTCCACCCCCAATTGTGAAAACATAACAACTCGTGGATTTAACTTCAGATGATCCAGTGATCCAATTTGCGTTACTATATCCCTCGATCACAGAAGGATATTTGTTATAACGCAAAGTAATGCTGCACTGTGGGTCGGGCCCATCCCGGGACTATACCGGGACCTGGACCAGGACCGTGGTCCAAATGGGCTAAACGGGCCTAATGGGTCGGTCTTAGTGGGCCGGTCCCAAATGGTGTAGTAGGCTCGTGGCGGGCCGGTTCAACTAAAGAAACCCACGAGCCCAGGACCACTAAGCTTCGGACCGGCAGGCGAGCTTGGACCAGTTCAATCAGGCCCAATGGGCTATAACGGCTATTTTTTAGAAAATAATTTTTTTTTTAAAAAACACCAACGGTCAAATTTTTAAAATCTAGCCGTTGGCCTTCAAAATTTATCCGTTGGCCTCTTTAAAAATAGCCATTTGGCCCCCAAATTTTATTTTAACCCCAAACTTTATATAATTATATTTTTTTCCAATTTTCAACTATAAATACCCCCTCATTCTTTTATTTTTACTCACAAATTCATCAATGTCTCTAAATCTATATCTAATTTCTCTTCTACAATGTTAAATCCTACAATGAAACTAGGAGGTCCTCACTTTTGATAATCAAATATTTTTAAGGGTTTCGATCTTTCAGATGAGCAATTTGCTACACTTGCATATGAAAAAGCCTCAATTAAAATAAATGCTCAAACAATTTATAATACTTATCAACTTGCCTTAGATCATGCTAGGCCAAATGTTCCAACCCCTACTTCGTCTAGTTCACAATCGTCTAACAGAGCTATGGGCCTAAAAACACTTAAATCTTGGATGGAGTTCAGGGGTTCTCAAGGTGATAATTTTGATGAAAATTCACATCTAAATGAGATTCAAGTTTATTTGTTGCATGGGACTTGAAAAGGAGAATCCGGACGGCACCTTTGATCTTTTGGAATGGTGGAAGGCAAGGAAAAAATATTTTGCGATTCTTGCAAGGATGGCTCGGAATATTTTAGCTATTCAAGCTTTAACAGTTGCATCAGAGGGCGCTTGAAGTCAAGCAAGACTTCAAATAGGTTATCATAGAGTCTATGAGTAAACACTATTCAGAGATTGGATCCACTTGGAAAGAAGAAACTTTGGACTTGCAAAATAACAACCAGAGATAGAAGAGGCTTATGAAGAAATGATAGCGGAACTTGCAAAGGATGCTGCTTCGCCCGGAAGTGGTGATGAACAAGCTTCTTTTCCACCACCACCAATGGAACATACTCATAACCTTGAAGGATTTATGAGATTTGTTAGAGATACAATGTATATTATTGTGTAACTTGTACTTTGGCACTTCTTCTTTTGTTTTTTTCCTTTTAGTGGTGGTATTAGCACCTTGTTGTGCTCATTCCATTGGGGGGAAGAAGACTAAGAATGATATGCCATTTTTGGTAATATCTTGGCTTAGTTTTAAACCTCTTTCGAAAATGATCCTTTTTACAGTTGCAAAATAATTTTAGCAATCAGTGTCACTATGCACAGAAACCCACCCCTCGGGAAATATTCTTAATCCTGGTCAGCCATTGTTGCCTGACCAAATGTACCATGCAGTACCAGAACCATATATAAATATCTCTAGAAATATCATAAAACAACAATATATGGACAAATGCATGAATGCAATGTAATGCATATCATGGTACAGTCCAGTACCCACTGCGGCGCGCAGCCCGAGCCACCCATAATAATTTAACGTCGGCGGTGCTCACTGGGGGTGTATACAGACTCCGGAGGGGCTCCTACATCCCAAGTGCAATATCAAGCCATCTCGTGGCATCAGTCAGGTCCTGGTCAGTAATTGTTACCTGGCCAATTTATATCACATAGTGCCATTGTTACCACTGTTTCGAGGCATATCATACAGTGTCATTGTTACCAAGGTCTCGTTGTTTCGGTGAATCACTTGAGCCCTGATACATTTTTGGTGCCATGAAGCTAGACCAGTGAGCTATTACGCTTTTTTCAAAGGATGGCTGCTTCCAAGCCCCCCTCCTGGAGTTGGGAGCGCGATCGGAAGTGAATTCGGATGTCCGGAGGTCATTTTGAAGTTATTTGGCTAAATATAGAAATTTGAATGTTTTTGAGAAAATTCGATCGGAAGTGGAAATTTTGATATTTGGGTCGAAATACGGTTTCGAAAGTTGGGGCAAGTCTGTAATTTTGAATGTGACTTGTGTGCCAAATTTGAAGACATTCTAGAATGATTTTGGTAAGGTTTGAGACACTTAGTCTCTTTTAAGGAAGCTTAAGTTAGAAAATTCAACCGGATATTGACTTATGTGTTAGAGCGCTCGACATACAAATTTTATGGTCTGAATAGCTTCGTTAGGTGATTTGTGACTTAGGAGTGTATCCAGAATATTTTTGTGATGACCGGTGTAGAATTAAGCTTGAATTGGCAAAATTAGTATTTTGGCGAATTTCGGTTGATAAGTGAGATTTTGATCCGAGGGTCGGAATGGAATTCTGAGAGTTGATGTAGCTTCGTTATATCATTTTGGACTTGTTTGCAAAATGTGAGGTCATTCAGACTAGTTTTGATGTGTTTCAGTATCGGATGTGAAAGCTAGAAGTTTCAAAGTTCATAGGCTTGAATCCGAGGTGAATTTAGTATTTTTGCGTGGTTTTTGTGATTCAAAGGAACAACTAAGTTTGTGTCATATTATGGGAATCGTTAGTATACTTTGTTCGGATCCCATGAGGCTCAGATAAGTTTTGGAAGAGTTTTTGGAAGATTTTTACCGTTTTGAGCATAAGCATGTAATGATCTAAAGGTTCATTTTTAGTTCTAGAGATCCAAATTTGATTTTGAGACTTCCAGAATTTTGGTAATGAATTATAGGACAGATCTAAAAATTTTAGTCTAATTTTATCAAGTCGCGATTGAGTTTTTGATGCGAACATGAGTTAATTGTTTAACGAGCGAAATGGGTATTGAACTGGGCAAACGAGCTCCGAATTGAGTTTCGATTAAAGGACTATGTTCATATTATTATTTGTGACTCATAGGAATAAGAATTATTAATTCCAAGTTCGTATGATGGAGTTAGAACCAATTTAGTAAAAAATAAAAGTGATGCAATTTTCTGTAGAGGCTGCTGTAATTTTTTTTAGCAGCGTGAACAGTAACCGCGCGGGTGAACAGTTACCACACGCGTGAACAGTACCGCGCGGGGGAATAGTAATTCCGAAAAATCTGGGCAGTGAGTTTATATCCATGATTTTTGGGTCATTTTCCTCTATTTTTGAGCATCTTGAGAGCATTTTGAGAGGAAATGAAGAGGGTTTCAAAGTGGATTGGTTGGAGGTAAGATCTTTGAACTTAAAACTCGATTATATTATGAAATGGATCTATAAATTCATGGAAATTAAGCCTAAAATTGATGAACTAGGGCTTGAGTTTTTGATATTTCCAATTGGTATTTGATAGGTCATTTGAGCTCGCATTTGGGAGTTCTTGGTATGTATGGACTCATGGCGAGATGAGGAATCTGGTAATGTAAGTTTTGTAATTTTTTGAGAAGCAGGCCTGGGGCTCGAGTTTTGCTAGTTTCGAGATTTTTGTTATTGCTCGATTGTTTTCGATTGGGTATTGTTCCCTTATCATATTGTGATGTATTCACTCTAATTTTGGATAGATTCGACACGCGTGGAGGCCGATTTGAAGAGCAAAGGTATCGCGAGCTAGATATTTCATTGGTTCGAGGTGAGTAATTCTTGTAAATGATATCCTGAGGGTTTGAAATCTTGCATCTCACATTGTAACGCAATATGGAGGCGTGACACACATTCTACGTCGAGTGCGGGGTCGGTTACTATTGGGGATCGTCACTTGGTCCATTCCGAGTGAGATTTATACTATATTGGTGATTGATACACATACTGTATTGATGTTGTTTGGGCGTGTTGCCATGTTTGGGGTCTTGTGCCGACTTGTGGAAACCTTCGGGGATCGGTATTACTGTTTTAGCATATTTTTGCATATCAGTTGGTATCAGAGCCTAGGTTACATAGGTCTCACGAGTCATGAGCAGCTTTACTAGAGACTCGCATATCGGTATGAAGACATCTGTATTTATCCTCGAGAGGCTGCAGATCCTTTAGGAAAACTTTACATTCTTGAATTCTTATCGTGCGTTCTTGATTCAACTTGAAAAGTAACTCTTGAAATTCCTTCCACGCGTTCGCATGAGCGCTCAGTATCAGATGTGCCTTGATGGCTTGTGATTTCCTAATTGAGGGGCGAGACGTGATCTCTATGAGTTGATGTTGGGCCAGTCTGAAGGACTTGAGGCCGAATCTTTTCCTATGGCTTGAGTACCGAGGTGCTAATTGTGTGAGCAAGTGTTTTGAACTTATATGTCCAGTATTGCCCTTATTATTTTGAGCCGCGGTGGAGGTTATGTAAGGACGAGGTCCTTGTGATAAATAATTATCCTTTGTAAAGTTTAATTCGTACAATAATATTAAAAGGGAGTCATGCTAGTTAGGTTGATTTGATAATTCTTGTATAATTTATGTTCATGTTCAGCCATTTTCGTACTGTAAATATTGAGTTTTAGCTTATGAGATGGGTTCCCAGGTGGCGTTAAATGTGACTCATTAATCGGAGTAAGTAATAATGAGGTCTTCATGCCTCACATTCTCTTGTCAGCATTGTGAAAATTTGTAATTAGGTGGTGGTTAATATGAGATTTATTGATAATGATGAAATTATTTATGAACAACTATTAAGACCAGAAATGTGGTTATGATCATACAAATAATGTATTTCATGTCAAAATATCATTGTGATAATGTCAGGCTTGTAATACGGAGATTGGTGTTATTGATATACTCGTGATACTTGTTGGATTGTGGACATGCTGTTAGGAGTTGTTTTGCTGTTACTCTGACAGGTAGATAGGCCTAATTACAAGGAAGACTCTACCGAAATATTTGAAAAATCTGGGAGCTAGTCAAATTTTGGGGGCTTAAGAAAGTTGAAATGTTGGTGGGGTGAGTGCAGTGGTAACGTAGTTCCTGTAGCTCGCAGGAATCTCACATCGAAAATGATAGGGGGAGTCATGGGTTATATTAGTAGGGCTTGGACCTACATATGTGGACGCGTTTTGGGGGTAACTTAATTCCTTGGAAATAAATCCGTGCGGGCTAGGCCCAAAGAGAATAATATCTACACAGTATTGGGTCGGGTCATTACAGTTGGTATTAGAGCCGACTCTTCAGTGTATGATGAGTCGGGTGCCCACAACGAGGACATTGTGTCCTTGTTGGTGGGGTAAGAAGTGGTAACGTAGTTCATTGTAGCTCGCAGAAATCCCACATCCGAAATGAGACGGGGAGTCCTAGCTATATTACTAGGGCTTGGACCTACATGTGTAGACGCGTTTTGGGTGTAACTTATTTCCCTGGAAACAAATCGGTGCGGGCTAGGCCCAAAGCGGATAATATCTATACACTGTTGGGCCGAGTCGTTACATAAGTCTAATAAGATTATCTATCCCTCATGAAAATCATGCGCCCTCACAACAAGAACAAAAGAGTAAGTTGAATTTACACATTCAATCAAATACTCAAATATATTTTATGGACTCATATATATATATCAAAGAAAATTGTTCACTCTCACAAAAGAAGTCACATGCATGCAATTGGCACCATAGGCTTGCCCTTAATGTAAATCTCTACTAATGTAGGCTCACCCAATCTAAAACCAGTTGCACTTTTTTATGGTTATAATGTGGGCTAAGTGACGAATAGGATATATCTAGGAATAGTGGCTAACACTCCTAAGCACTTTAACATCTCACATAATTAGCTTTAAGTGCATATTCTTCGATCACAACTAAAATCATCTCTAACAATATTTCCTCTTTCTTTAAGAACTACTTTAATTCATACCCACTAGCAAGAACAAGATATCAATTTATTCATCTATATTTTTCCTTCTTTTTTTTTAGATTTTTTTTATAATTTTTGCTAATGGTGTATTCTTTTACAAATAAGTACACATTTCTTCCTTTCATTGGTTCCACTCGAAAGCCACCCAAATTTTCTCCTTACTTCTTTTAGCGCTTATTTCACAATTTAAGAGATAAAAGGATCAAAACATTGTCAATTAAGAACTAAAAGGGATATGTGTTTGTAATGTGGGTGCTAAATAAAAATCTACAGGATCAAAATGGTTAACTAGGGATTGATTTTATTTGTGATCTGCTAACCTAACAAAAGAACAAAGATAGCCTAAAATTATTTTTCAAACCGTGTCTCACCTAAAATTTTCTTCGACTCATATACCGGGAAAGTTCTAGACACAAGTACAATGACATGGACTACAAAAAAATCTCACTTCATATATGGCACATGGCTCACTAAGGACGGTCTCATTCCGAATCTCAAACTAATGCAAGTATTCCCGGAGCCGCAAGATATTAAGCATTAATCGCAAAGTGAATATAATCAAGAATACGAGACATAGGCATCACGAGACATGCAATCTAATTTATAATGGCATCATGGTCAATTTTAAAATATAGGAAAGATACTACATATGCCAAAGCTAGCCTAAATATACTACTATCAAACAAGTCATTGGGTGCTTCGGAATCTTATCTTTCTTCCTCCATTTATTCCTAAATTCTACTCCAAGAAAATACAAAATACTACAACAACAACAACAACAACCGAGTATATTCCCACAAAGTGGGGTATGGAGAGGGTAATATGTAGACAGGCCTTACCTCTACCCAAAAGAGCAGAGATGCTGTTCCAATCGACCCTCGGCGCAAAATACTACTACCTTACTCAAAATACAAAAGCTACGACCCGGTTCAAACTACATCCCATAGAAAAGAATTGAGGTACAAAGAAAACCCACGTGGGATAATTACTATCTAAAAACTAAAAAAATATTTTTTTGTTAGACTTTAATCCCTTGGGAAAACTGTCTATGAGTTCTATCGTCGGGAAAAGTTCAACTTTTTTTTAAATTTTTTTTTCTTATTTTTCACTTTTAAGAAAAAAATTTAAGCTATTAAAATACTACACTACGAAAACAAAAATAAGAAGCTAATCAAAATAAGAAGTTAATATTTTTCTAACATACTAATACTAAATATCTAGCGGAATTCTCCCACCCCACACTTAAAAGAGTGCAGTGTCCTCAATGCACAAATAAAGCAAAACAATAATGAGGGTAGACAAGAAATATCCAGAAAGGCTAAAGACTGCAGCAATCATGACTCACGAGATACTCAGACTTCCCCAGGCATGGTCCTTTGTGCGGGCACCTCACACTTAGTTCTCACCATCTAGCTCACTTTTGCACTCTTCCAATGGTTATGCTTCCTATGCGTATAATTCTACAAAATAAAAACAGACATTAGAAAAATAATATAATAAAAATAAAAATAAAAGATAGCAGTAAAGGTAGGTTGCTTCACAACAAGCGTCTGATTTAACGTCATGGCACGACTTGAACCACTTTTTGCTTTCGCCTCGAATTTATGAAGTGAGCCCTCATTTTAGTTTCAAGCGTTTTACGATGCTCGTGATGTGGTGGGATAAATGTAATTAGGCCAAGTAACTAATTTCACATTCTACACTTGTTGGCCTTCAAAGGTATGTAACTCTGTTTCTCTAGCAAAATAAAAATTCCAGAATGTAAGCAGCTTGTTCCGCGTCTGTTGGCTCCTCCAAAGGCTCGAATGACTCAATTCCTATATCATTATTCAAACACTATATTTCACGATATATAACTGTTTTCTTTGCTCATTTTGGCACCACCAATTCTAATAGTAGGATGTTATTTTTGAATATTTGAAGGATATTTTTTCCACAAGAATAACTCTAAGGATGTAATTCAAGTTTGGGTATAGTTACGGATATTTTTGGCTAAAAAACTCAAGAAATTTCGATATTTGTGTGCAGTGGCGGAGCCAGAACCTTCATAAAGAGTGTTCAAAAAAAAAATTTGTAGCTAGTGGGAACTGAAATCATGACCTTTATGTAAATTTTGAACACCCTTGACCACTAAACTACATTTTTGGATAGTGTTAAGGGTGTTCAAAACTTAATATATAGAGGTAAAAAATAGATTTTATCTTATATATACAATATAATTTTTCGGCGAAGGGTGTTCGGGTGAACACCCTTGCGCCCCTATCCGCCACTGTTTGTGTGTCAATGACAGACGTAAAATTTGGAAAATTTGTCTCAAGTAAGACGAATTGAAGTTGTAATATCGAAATTCTATACAGCCATTTGTAAAGCAAGAAAAAAATCGCAATTTTCAACTTGGACCGTACCTCACGACCTATTTCAAAATTGGAAGGTAGTTTGAGTAACGTAGTCGGCAGAGCACTTAACTATTTAAGTATTGATTTTCCAAATAAATATTACAATAATGAACAAAAGAAAAATCGATAATTAGTCAAAGCACCAATATAGAGACAAATGCTTAATTTCGTACACACGTTGTGTAAAAACTTAGTCAAATTCCCATGTTACTTTGGCTGCTATAAATAGACCTCCTTCTTCAACACTTCCAAGCCATCCATTAGTATATCTTTAGTACTTTCTTCTGCCTTTTTCTTTCACTCATTATAAATTGAAAAAACTGTGGAAATTGCATGGGAAATCTGTAAAGCTCAGGAGGGATAGCACCATGGACAGACTATCTTCATGAGCTTAAAACTGCAATCCGTTGCGCTATCCATCCTGAGTTTCATGGCTTCTTCTTCATGCTCTCTATTATTGGTACATGTGACTGTTCTTTCAATAACATACGCATACAATGTATAGCTTTTATATATCACCAATAATATAGTTAGTTACTGTCAAGGGCAGCTCAATAAAATATGTGGGCGAAAGTTTAAAAAAAGTCTTTGTTTAACGGTAGGAATAATTTCATATATGTACACTTGGAAAAATCACTTTTCATCCGCCTAGCCCACAATATGGTTTTCATCCGGTAGCCCATAAAATAATTTTCAGCCGCCTAACCCACAAATTTGTCAACTACACCCAAAGTCATGCCTAAACCAGATTTTGCTTTTTTCTTTTATTTTTTTCTTTTCCTCTTTTCTATTTTTATTCTTATTTATTTCTTACTTCCCTCTGTATAATATTTTTTAAACTTCACAATATCAGGAAGTTGAAGTAAAAAATAAAAGTATATTCATCCTTAGAGTGTGTAATTTTATTCTTATATTTTTTTTGGCAAACTTTAAAGTTTTGTAAGGAAAATTCTTATTTCACTGAAAAAATAAAAATTTACATTATTAAACACCTTATATACATTGTTATACATAGTTATACGTTAAATTATACATAAATATATAATAACACACTATGAAGGTAATTTTTTTACAATTATCTATGTTGTAAAATTATGTATAATCTTGTATACTTGTGTATAATCATGTATAATTCTATATAACTATGAGAATACACACAAATATACAGGGTTATACATAATTATACAAAGTATATATAGTTATATATTATACATCATTCTTCCTCCCTTTAGAAGTCATTAAAAGTGAGAAGAAGAAGAAAAAGAAAAAGAAGAAGAAGGAGAAATTGAAGAAATTACCAAAAAAAGGAGATCATTTCATAACTTAGAATAAGAGACAAGAATTAAAAGAAAGAACCACTCAATATTTTTTACACATCTATTTCAATACCAAAATATCAAAAGAGAATTTTTCCCGAGGAAGTTAGATCTGGAAATGAAAGAGGAGAGAAGATGGAGATGAAATTGTTTTATAAAATGAGATAAATAACTAGAACATCATCTCAATAGCTTGAAAATTGTCTGAAATTATCGTCGATCACCGGAGATTCATTTTCCGATGACTTCTCTAACTTTGTCATCGACCTCTTTACCTTAAAAATTGAAGGAAAAAATGGGTAAGAAATGTGACCTCTCGATTGAGTTCACTTTGAAAATTGAAGAAAGAAGAAAAAATGGATAAAGGAGACTATCTTTTTATCTTCAGAAGAAAAAATGGATAAAGGAGGCTGTCTTTTTATCTTCTCTATGCTAGGTTAACTTATGAAATCATTTTTATGCATTATCTATAAAATGGGCTATATTATCTATAAAGTGGACTATGTCGGGTAAAATATAGAAATATGGGCTATTTTTTGTTTTGAAATAGGGCCAGCTATACACTGTAATTCTGTCTTAACAGTATTAGAATCTTTATATAATTTATTTGAACTTTATTGTTATCGTTATTGTTTCTCAAAATGCAAAGTACTCAAATTCTTGAGCAACTGCTTTAAAGGCCTGGGATTAAGCAGCACAGGCCGACTCTGTTTAAGTCAAAAGTTACCGATTACTTTATGAGTTATGAACAATAAAAAATATGAAAAAGGATAAATCGTAATCAAGTATAATAAACCCCGAAAAAGGATCTATATCTTTTATATTATGAATCTTAGAAAAAATGACGAAGTTATGAATGTTATTGATGATTATCAATGAGAGGATAAATAGAGAGAGAATAATATAGAGAGAATAATCAGAAGTTGTATTATTAGAAAATAACACTTGATCCTAACAATAAGGAAAACCCCTCTTTATATAGAGGAAGGATTTTCTCGCTAAAGGTACACAATTCGTCGAGGGGCTGCTGACACCCTTAAAAAATAAAAAGGGGAGGGGAAGGGGAGCCTGCGCATGCAAATCGATGCCGCACCTTTATTGTTAAGGACGTGAGCGAGGGTCGTACCCTCGATGCCGCGTAGGCGTGGGGGGAGATGTACTCGACCCTTATTAGTTAAATCCAATTCGATCCCATACAACCTTTATTATGGTTGTATCTCCGTTTAAATGCGTGTCTGCAGTTATATTTTTTAATTGATTTGATTGTATGAATATTTTTTGCACCATAAATTTATATGACTTAACTTATGTGAAGTAGGTAAATGATTAGAATGAGCGATAGATGAAGATAGTGTTTATTCATATCTTGTACAAAGGCTAGCTGGATATACACATATGCTATGGTATTTTGTTTATTGTGTAGCAAAGGGTATCTGATCACGAAGTTCAACTTTTGGTCTCTACGAAAACTGAGAAGTATCCAATTGTATTTGTAGTCCATTTTAAATCTTAATGCAATACTTTGGCAAGTGCTCCTGGTGTGTTTCTTGTAACGATGTGTTTTTCACATTGCTCATTGTCACACCTCCTTTTTCCCCACTTACACGCGTAATGTGCAACTGTTTAATACTACACCCCGAGAAGGGATATAATAATAATCAGGGAAGGAGTTTTTCCACTTAAAGGACAGTCGGAACGGGATCAATTTATTTAATTTTTTCAGAGTCGCTACTTGGGAAAATAATGGTGTCCCAAGTCACCGGTTTAATCCCGAACCGAGGAAATTTATGACTGTGTAATACAGTCTGCGAAACTAGAAACCTGGATAAGGAATTCTGTTAACCCGGGAGAAGGTGTTAGGCACTCCCGAATTCCGTGGTTCTAGCACGGTCGCTCAACTGCAATTTTTGCTTTTATCTGAATTCTTTATATATTTTAACTATGTGCTTTTAATGTTCCGCTTTTCAATTTTAGAAGAATTGCGACGTCACGAAAACACATTTCGAGTCACACCGCAACCAGTACGCCTGTGACTTTAATGTATTTCAGTTTCGTCGAGAGATAGATTTGGGTCACATAAATGCGCACTCGTATTTAGGAAAGTAATTTTATTTAAGTCGTGCCTAAAGAGTCTTATCGTGTTGTTAACTTCGGGAAAGACCGTGAAATTTACTAAACGGTCCTTCCAAGTCTAAGATTTTCATAACAATTTATTTGAGGGCCCCGCAATTGTATATTTTGTTTGGCGAGGCTCGTCTCATTATTTTATTTAAGGTCAATCCTAACATGACTATGATTTTCTATGATTTATCTCTAATAATAAAAGAAAGGTCCTAATTACTTTGTTATTTTTTACCTAACTGCTACATTATTGCATAGTTTTCTGATTTACAGCAATTTGGGCATGTTAAAGACATGTTAGAGCCCATTACCTTATTATAGTCATCTGTTTACACCATAATTTCAGTCATTTGTATGACTGATTCACATTAAAAGGACGTGATTCCATTGAGCAAATCTTCATTTTAGCAAAATAAATCGTGATTCGTCTAAAACACTGAACGAAACTTCACTTTTGCAAACAGTTTATATAATATGTATACTGTTATTAAACTAAACTAACTATCGTAATTAACTAATATACTAAAGTGATTCCCAAATTACTATTTTAAACATAATCGCTGCTTCCAAGCCTAATGCTACACTTTCGATTAAACCTTTCTTAACAACTAAACCATATTTGAGATGTTCTAAATGAGCTAACAAATTTAATATGAGATACATCTCAACAGCTTCATCAAATACAACCAAACTTATTTATATATTATCAATTTAAATAATTGTTGAACTATAAACCAGTAATTAACTAGCAGGCTAATACCGTATCTATTTTAAAAGTCCAATTATGACTTGAAATTAGAAATTAGTCTTTAAAATCTACTACATATAATCCGCTTATTTTTTATGTACAAAAGAAAACTAAGAGAAAATAGGAAAGAGAAGATTGCAGCAACATAGCTTCAAAACAACTTTCATTTCCATAAACTTTGGAGATTTACAAGATGTGTACCTGGTATTAAAAAGAAAGGGGAAGATGGCAAATCAACAGGGCGGTGAAAATACGGCAACAACAACAGTAACAACCAGCAGTAGCTTCAACACCTCAATTCCGAAAATCCCAGCAATACGGAGAAAAAAAAAACCAGTAAAAAATAGAAAAGAAAAATATATTCCAAGTTTTCTCTTTGTTTTGTCTTTCTAGCTTTGAACTCTTTTCAATTCTCAAAAGAAAATCTCAAAAATTAAATTTTTTACCGTGTATACTTCTATGTCCAGAATGTATATCGAGTGTATACTACAGTAGGGAATTTTTTTATTTTTTCTTCTCTTCCTATTTTTCCTCTCTTTTTTTCCCCTTTTTCATAAATCCTCTCTTCTATTTATAGGCAAGAATTTCGAAAATTTTCAGATTTTTTATTAAAAAGAAAATATTTTTTTAATTTAAAGAAAACCCACTAATCCATGTTTTCCTCTCCTTGTTTTCTTCCTTGATTTCCTTGCTCCCCACTACTTTATGTCATGTAATTATGATTATTTTTTGCAAAAAAAATCTGAAATTTTCTTCTTAGGCCAAGGGATTTTGGGTTGGATAAGGGTGCTTAGGATTGGGCTTGTAACTTAATTTGCAAGATGGCCCAATCCAATTTTTTTCTATTTTGTTCTTCTCCATTATTCAACTTCCTAATTAATAAAGCCCAAAATACTAAGATTAATTTCTAAAAATTAAAATTATCTTGAAATACTAATTAACTCATAATAATAATTATCACACAAAATTAAACATTAATAAAAATAAAATTGCACGATTTGGACATTAAATGCTTAAAAAATGCAAAATACATATTTTTTATGACTTTTCATTTTTGTAAAATAAACTTAATTGTAAACTTGAATTCTATATACATATGCAACATATTTTTTGTATATTTTATTTATTTAAACAAGCAAATATGCACACATAAAAATGCAACTAATACAAGAAAAATAACACAAAATTCACAACAATTGCAATAAAACTAAAATTATTTTATTTTGAATCTTTGGGAGTATTTCTCTTATAGGGCAAAAATCACGTGCTCACAGCTGTCCCTCTTTGCGCGTAAACACGAAGAGTTTCTGTGCAAAGATAAGTGAGCGGATACGAGCAATTTTTGCCCGTTTGAGCACTCCGTGAGAAGCATTTTTTTTCAAAAATTTGACCGAACCTTTGCTTCAAGAGGTTTCCTACATATCCCTGGCTAAAAGGGAATCAGGTCAATGTAGTTCGGAAAATTTTGGTAGCTGGGACTACCAATGAAACTGCGATTTTTGTTGTTACTGTTGCTGCTGTTGCGGTTACTGCTTGCTGACCTCCTTATTACACCGGGGGGAATGTAAAATGAAGAAGTTATTCTAAGCTATGATTCTACAATTACAATTATTCCTATCCTAGCTTTTGTTTGCTTCTCCTTGTCTCTTTTTTCTTTGATTTTTTGAGATGCTGACTCTCCTTCTTTTGTTGATTTTCTTTCTTGTTTTCCTCTTCTTTTTTTTTGATTTTCAATGGTACTTCTTGCTCTCGAGCTGAACCTGCTCAAAACAAAACAACAAACTACTTTTTTTTTCTTTTTCTGCCCCAGTGTGGGCTTTTAGCTATATAAACCATGATGTGCAGAAATATATTCCCGTATTTGAAGGTGGGCACCTAACAGAAATTAAACGTGCAATGCAAATGCAGAAATATATTCCCGTATTTGAAGGTGGGCACCTGACAGAAATTAAACGTGCAATGCGATGCAGAAAAGTATTCCCGTATTTGAAGGTGGGCACCTAACAGAATTTAAACGTGCAATGCGATGCAGAAAAGTATTCCCGTATTCGAAGGTGGGCACCTAACAGAATTTAAACGTGCAATGCGATGCAGAAAAGTATTCCCGTATTCGAAGGTGGGCACCTAACAGAAATTAAACGTGCAATGCGATGCAGAAAAGTATTCCCGTATTCGAAGGTGGGCACCTAACAGAAATTAAACGTGCAATGCGATGCAGAAAAATATTCCCGTATTCGAAGGTGGGCACCTAACAGAAATTAAACGTGCAATGCGATGCAGAAAAGTATTCCCGTATTCGAAGGTGGGCACCTAACAGAAATTAAACGTGCAATGCGATGCAGAAAAATATTTCCGTATTCGAAGGTGGGCACCTAACAGAAATTAAACGTGCAATGCGATGCAGAAAAGTATTCCCGTATTCGAAGGTGGGCACCTAACAGAAATTAAACGTGCAATGCGATGCGGAAAAGTATTCCCGTATTCGAAGGTGGGCACCTGACAGAAATTAAACGTGCAATGCGATGCAGAAAAGTATTCCCGTATTCGAAGGTGGGCACCTAACAGAATTTAAACGTGCAATGCGATGTAGAAAAATATTCCCGTATTCGAAGGTGGGCACCTAACAGAAATTAAACGTGCAATGCGATGCAGAAAAGTATTCCCGTATTCGAAGGTGGGCACCTAACGGAAATTAAACGTGCAATGCGATGCTGAAAAATATTCCCGTATTCGAAGGTGAGCACCTAACAGAAATTAAACGTGCAATGCGATGTAGAAAATATTCCCGTATTCGAAGGTGGGCACCTAATAGAAATTAAACGTGCAATGCGATGCAGAAAAATATTCCCACAGCCTGAGGACTGGGGAGTGGATTTTAAAGGATGCTACCTTCCTCTTTTTGGTATTTTCTTTTACCAATTATCTCTTGCCTGTGAATTTCTCCACTTATTCGGCGAACTTTCTCTTTTTGTGTTTTCCATTTTCCACATTGGTCACGTTCACTTTAAAGTGATTAGTGACAATTTCTTCCTGCATGAAACAAGATTTATTAGATATAAACTGCTGGCATCTGCCATCCCCGCTTCTTATTGCTTCCTTTGTTTTTTGCTTTTCTCATGTGATGCAGAAAAGTATTCCCGTATTCGAAGGTGGGCACCTAACAGAAATTAAACGTGCAGTGCGATGCAGAAAAGTATTCCCGTATTCGAAGGTGGGCACGTAACAGAATTTAAACGTGCAATGCGATGCAGAAAAGTATTCCCGTATTCGAAGGTGGTCACCTAACAGAAATTAAATGTGCAGTGCGATGTAGAAAAATATTCCCGTATGCGAAGGTGGGCACCTAACAGAAATTAAACGTGCAATGCGATGCAAAAAAAATATTCCAGTATTCGAAGGTGGGCACCTAACAGAAATTAAACGTGCAATGCGATGCAGAAAAATATTCCCGTAGCCTGAGGACTGGGGAGTGGATTTTAAAAGATGTTACCTTCCTCTTTTTGGTATTTTCTTTTACCAATTATCTCTTGCTTGTGAATTTCTCCACTTATTGGCGAACTTCTCTTTTTGGTATTTTCTATTTTCCACATTGGTCACATTCACTTTAAAGTGATTAGTGACAATTTGTTCCTGCATGAAACGGAACTTATTAGATATAAACTGCTGGCAACTGGCATCTGCCGTCCCTGCTTCTTATTGCTTTCTTCTTTTTGCTTTTCTCATGTTGTGTAGCTTTCAACTGCTTATCCCTTGCAGTCTCTTTTTGTATTTTCTCATTTTTTCCATTTTTGTTTTGTTTTCTTTTCCTTTGGCCATATTTGCCAAGCTTCCTTATTTCCTTCCCAACTCTTCCTTCTTTCCGACCCAGTGTTGTTTCAGCTTTCGTTATCAAGAGCTGGTAGTTAGCTCTCAAAAGGTAAACAATGAAATGCAGAAAATAAAAGAAAGGAAGGGCGTTTTGGAGAGATGATAGAACTTATCTGGGTATTTGCCGGCTGATTCCGCTGACCATGCCATGTATTTAAACTCTGACCCAGTTCGTTCCAATCATTATTCTGTCTCCGAATTGTTTTCAGCCCAAAACGATACTATTTTTTGTTGCTTTTCTCTTTTCTTGTAGTCATCACGATCGCCCTACGGTGCCTCGAAAGTTTTTCACCAATAGAACTCTCTCATTTATTATCTCAACCGCACAATCGCCTCGCAGTGCCTGTTAAGGTTTTCACTAACAAGACTCTTTCATTTTATTTCTCTCAAACTCACAGTCGTCTCACAGTGCCGGTTAAGGTTTTCACCAATGAGACTCTCTCATTTTTCATTATTTCTCATTTTTCCTTTTGTATTTTGTTTTCTTACCACAGGTGTTGTCCGATGTTTCGCTCCTCCTTCATTGCATTCGTTATCATTTCGGAATTGATCAGAAGGTCTTTCTTTGGACCGTAACGTGACTTTTGGATGGGTTAAGAAAGAAAGGTACAAAGGCTCAAAATCTCACGAGGGTTCAAAGATATTTACAACTCTAGGAATTATTAAACATAACTTCTGCCCCAGTTTCAATATGTGGGGAATTTTTGGATTTTTTCTTTATTATGACTGAACCTCAGAGAGGCTGCCTACGTACCCTTTCGGGATCAAGTCAGACGTAGTTCATCCAACTTCATTAGTTAGATGGATTTCTTTTGACTTTTTCCCGATTTCTTTGTCTTTTTCTCTCTTTTTTTTCATTTTTTCTTTTTTCTTTTTTTTTCATTTTTTCTTTTTTTTTTCATTTTGGCAATTTCGATCTTATTGCGCTAAAGCGGTTCCGAGAGAGGGATATGAAAGAATATATTCATTAAGGCTCAAAGGGGTTATCAATGGATAAAGTGTTTGGATAGAGAATAAAATGCCTTCGTCATTTCAATTCCAAAATCACAACAAAATACAAAACACATAATTGAAAAGGAATCATACATAGTATCTTTTGACCGCATCCGAATTGATAGCAGTCTCTACGCACTTTCCTTCAACATCTGTTAAATACAATGCTCCATTGGACAACACCCGTGATACCAAAAATGGTCCCTGTCAATTTGGCGCAAATTTTCCCTTTGCCTCAGCCCAATGCGGTAAAGTAACCAATCGCAACCAAAATGAGATTATGCCCATTGGAAGTTGTTGGCTCTATCGGTCCAATAACATCTATGCCCCTGTTTCAAAGCAAAAAAAAATCTGTTAGTTTAAATATGGTGGTTGGTTGTGGCCTTGAACTTTGATGGCGACTACTTTCCACTTGAATGCCTTTCATGTTCACCAACTATCCAAAAATCCGTCTTCCTTACGGCATGCATGTTGTTCCTTTCTTGACGGATCCCACAAAATCCGATCTTGAGGTCTATGATTTCTTCAGTGATTTCATTGGACAACCTTGGATGTTTCTTGACTGACTCTTTCCTTTGTCAAAATATACTCCTATGTTTCCATTTGTTGTGAGTTGGCACTTTGCCGACCTTTGCGTCTCGTATGAACCCCAAACATTTTAATTGTTACCCATTTCATTGCACATGTTGCTCTTTTGGCTTAAATCATTGGCCTTGTCATTCCCTGACTTACGACAATTGTCGTGTTGGCTAAGTCCCATCTTGTGCAATTGGAAAGCTTGGTGGCAAATTTTGAAATCATTTCTATACTTGTTATGACCCGACTGACTCGATAAGAGGGAGAGTAAAACAAAGTGTGAAGAATAAAAAGAAAATACAATTCCTAACAAGAAACCTACAGAAGAATGACCTATCGGATGTGAATATCGAATCTAGCGACCTTGACATGCACTTTCAGCCTTCTCTGTATAGCGAATCTGATGTTCAACTCCTGTTGTAATTTCTACCGTGAAACCGGTGTTCAAGATTTCATTCAACTCCTTAGTCGACTTGCAGTGCCCAAAGGGTTTTCACCATCAAGCCTCTCTCATTTTATTTTCTTTCTCTTGACTCGCTGTCGCCTTACGGTGCCTGTGAGGGTTTTCACCGATAAGACTCTCTCATTTTAATTTCTCTCACCTTGGAGTCCCGTGGTGTTCTCAGCATCTCTTGAAATCTTCATTCCCTTTTGTTCGGACTGGAGTGTTGCCCCCGATGCGATTTACCTTTGTTCGTTTGACTTGGCATTTCTCGAAGATTGATCGGAAGTTCTTCCTTTGGACCGTAATGCAGGCTTTTGGAAAGGATATAAAGGCTCAAAAACATTTCATCGTGGGTTAAAATTACAACTTTCGGAATCTTATTTATTCAACAAACATAACTTCTGCCCCAGTTTCCTTTTTGGGGGATTTTTTTTGGATTTTTTCTTTATCGTGACTGAACCTCAGTGAGGCTGCCTACGTACCCTTTCGGGATCAAGTCAAACGTAGTTCAGATCATAAGATCGCTTCCTTGTTGCGATTTGACTTCTCCCGATTTTTTTTCTTTCTCTTCTTTTCTTTTCTTTTTCTTTCTTCTTTTTTTTTCTTTTTCGCTTTTTCTTTTTCTCTTTTTTTTTCTTTCTTTTTCTTCTTTTCTCCATTTGATTTCCCCGCTCAATCTTTAATTTTGTTGTTGATTCCGAAAGAGGGATATGAAAGAAAATATAATAAGGCTCGAAGGGATAACAATGGATAAAGTGTTTGGATAGCCGAATAAAATGCCTTCGTCATTCCAATCTTCGAGACCTACCAAGTACAAACTACACATTTAAACACCTTTCGACCGATTCACATATTTGCCTTCGGTATTTGACGATTCTCGGTGCCATTGGGCAATAATCTCGATACCACGAATGGTTCCTTAGCTTTGGGGTATTTTTGCCTATGGCTTTAAATTGATGATGCATTTCCAAGGCATTTCTTTATGTTACGCTTTCCCCAATGTTCACTTGATTCCGGCTTCACAGTATTCCAATATGTTTTTATTTCTTCCGAGTATCATTACATCTTCAACATTGTTTCGTTGACTTTTAAAAACCAGGCTTAGAATTATGTGCATGTCATGTTGCTAAAGTCAGTATGAGAAAAAATGCAAAGTGATCAGAAATGGACTGACTGGAAATGATGGGAAACAAAGAGTTGTACTAAACTGATGGGTTGAAACAACAACAAAACGAACAGACAAGACTAGAATTACAAACCTAGACGGCACTAAACAATTTTTATTACTAAACAAAGCAAAGATAGAAGGGTTTTGACTCTCAAGACAACGTCCGGATTACAACCCCGAAATAACCCGGGTAACAGAAACGACACCAAAATAAAACTACCAAAACTCCAAGAGTTGAGCACCTTCCCAATTGACAAGCATGGCATCTTAGCCACTGTATTCTGCATTAAGATCGCTTTTTATTTCAATATCCTCGGCTTCCAAAGAAAAATCTCTTCACCCTCGTCATCGGGCATCGTCCCCACAAAATGCGCAACGTCACATGCAGGTAGAGGATTCTGTGTAATGTTCAGGGTGCCAGTGTCTTGGACCGCAATCATTCCTGCCTGAATCATTCTTTCTATTTCCTCTTTCAAATTCCAACATCTTTCAACATCATGCCCCTGAGCATTGGAGTAGTATACACATCGTGCAGTAGGATCGAAGCTTCTTGCAAGAGGATTTGGAATACATCTGGCGAGCGGCTTAATCAAGCCAACACGATTCAACCTTTCGAACAAACTCGCATAAGATTCTCCGATAGGGGTGAAAGCTTTTTCTCGCTTCAGCAACCTTTCCTCCCTAAACGCCTTGTTTGGCTTGAAACCTGACCCAGGGGGTTTCCGGTATGTTTGTGGGGGTCGGTAGGCTTTTTGTGGAATCGGGAACCTGGAAAATGAATTACGATTTTGGGTGCCCGGGGGAGAGTAGTGGGGTTGGGGATGGAAGTAGTGTTGGGAAAGCATAGCTGGGGGACGAGTAATCGAGCTACTCGAATGGCTAGAAAGGATGCGATAGGCAGGTATATTTGGCATCGGGTTTAGTGTAAGGACCGGGTCCATGAAACTAGGTGGTGGCGGAGGTGGTGCTTTTCCATCCATCCATGCCCGATACATTTCAACCACGTGTTGTCTTAATATTTTGACTTCTTCTACTAACATGTGGTTCCGTTCAACCAACTGTTGTCGGGAACCGGTACCAACCCACTCAGTCTTGAGATTCTCTGCCATTTCTTGCATGTTTTTCAGCTGTTGTTCTAATCTCTTCAATCTTTGGGCCATTTCTTCCTGCACATTCTTTCGGGTAAGCTTCTCAACGTTCATTCTTTTTTTTTCTATTTTCTTTTCTTTTTCCCTTTTTGTGGTTTTTTCATTTTTCCTCTTTTTTTTATTTTGTAGTTTTTTTTCATTTTTTTTTTGGTTATGGAAATGGATATGGTCGAATCCTATGTGGATTGCCTACGTATCATGACCCCGCATGAATCAGACCGAGCGTAGTTCTTGCAAATTAATGCAAGAAATAAAGAGATGTTTATTTGATTTTTTTTAAAGGAAAATTACAGAAACCGACTCCAACTACAAACTTGAAATACTTTCACATTTTGTACCGGAGATTTCTACAAGAATAAGAATATTTTTGGTGTCAATTATGACTATTTTCTACAAAATTGGCCACATAATGGCTTATTTGACAAAATGACTATTTTTTGCAAAATTTATTTAAGAAAGATAAACTTGAATTTTTTTATCCTGTGGCTCATGGGGCATCGTTCGGCATCACCATAAACCAACACAAGACTATTTTTCGTAAACTGGCCATGTAATGGCTTATTTAGACAAAGTGGCTCTTTTTGCAAAATTTTATTTAAGAAGATGCAAATTCAAAATTTTTATCCCGGGGCCTATGGGGCATCGTTCAACACCGACACAGGCCAACACAAGACTGAGGAAGTTAAAAATGCAAAAATATGGCTATTTCAGCAAAATTCCGGCCATGTAATGGCTTATTTGATAAAGTGGATATTTTTTGAAAAGTTGAGCGATGACTCAAACTTAATTTTGTGGGTACAACCTTTCGACATTTCCGCGAGGGAATATTTCAAGGTTGTGTCCAAAATTGTTTAAAATGACTCAAAGTGGCTATTCTTGCAAAAACGGCCTTCCGGCGACCTTTTGAGGGACATTCGGCTTATTTTAAGCAAGAATAGCATCACCCGACTTATTTATAACAAAATAAAAAATTTGACATTTTTTGGTTATTTTTGCAAAAGGGGTGTGAACCCGGACTTGATTTTGCGACTATGGCCTTGCAACATTTCCACAAGGAATACTTCAAGGCTATGCTCGTAAATTATTGCCTTGCAGCGTCCTTTCGGAACTTTCGGCTATTTGCAAAAACGGCATCACTTTGATTTTATTGACAAGATTAAACACACATTTTTTTTTTGATTTTTTAAAAGGGGTGGCCTTTCAACATTTCCACAAGGGTATTTCAAGGCTATTATTCAAAAGGAAAATATTTTAAAGTGGCCATTTTTGCAAAAATAGCCTTCCAGCGTCCTTTCGGAACATTCGGCTATTTTTAAAAACAGCATCACTTTCAATTTATTAAAAACTAAACACATATTTTTTTTTATTTTTTATTTTAAAAGGGGTGGCCTTTCAACATTTCCATAAGGGGTATTTCAAGGCTATTATTCAAAAAGAAAAGAAAAGATTTCAAAGTGGCCATTTTTGCACAAACATCCTTCCGGCGTCCTTTCGGAACAATCGGCTATTTTCAAAAACGGCATCACTTTGATTTTATTGAAAAGTAAAACACATTTTTTTTATTTTTTTTTTAAAAGGGGTGGTTGGACCCGATGAGGGTTGCCTACGTATCCCACCTAATGGCGAGAATCAAACCTGCGTAGTTCGGTCAGATTAATTGACCAATTATTTCAACAAAACTGTTCTACCTATTTTTTTCAAATTTTCTAATTTTCCGGATACCTATTTTCTATAACTCTTATTTTCCTCTCTTTTTTTTTTCTTTTTCAACAATTTTTCTAACCTCGGGATTTCCGCCGGTCCGCATAACGATCAAGGACAATAAAAATGCAACACATAACATGCTCGGTCTTTTCCAATACCGGGTCACCTTGTCCTAGACGGACCCAACCCCCGTGTTGAGTCCCCTAAGTCAAATATGATGCAAATAATCGTCCTAGACCTATGTTCAAAATCTTACGGTTTCATAGAGTGCTAGACCGTGTACCCGAGCGGACAACTCGAATCGAGGAGGGGGCTACGTACCGGTGACCCGCGGAGTCAATCGGCTTTGTAACTTATCCGGCCTCTGTTTTTCTTAATTTAAGGTGACTTTAACAGAAAGGGGAGTCTCAACCAGTAAGCACATCCCCGGGGTGAAGAGAGAAAGGTTTTCGGCACAATTTTATATACAATCCACATAATATCAAAGCGATAAAGCACATATCATGTTGTTCAAATCATATAATGAAGTCAAACAATAACGCGAACAGCAATTCTAAGGAGCTCGAGTTCTTAAACCCTGAAACCGAAGTTCGGGGTTGGGGTCCCCAGCAGAGTCGCCAGAGCTGTCACACCTCCATTTTTACTACCCCACTTAAGCATGTGCCACTGTTTACTACTACACCCCGGGAAGAGATATAATAATAATCAAGGAAGGAGTTTTTCCACTTAAAGGACAGTCGGAACGGGATCAATTTATTTAATTTTTCGTAGTCGCCACTTGAGAAAATAATGGTGTCCCAAGTCACCGGTTTAATCCCGAACCGAGGAAATTTATGACTCTGTAATACAGTCTGCGAAACTAGAAACCTGGATAAGGAATTCTGTTAACCCGGGAGAAGGTGTTAGGCACTCCCGAATTCCGTGGTTCTAGCACGGTCGCTCAACTGCAATTTTTGCTTTTATCTGAATTCTTTATATATTTTAACTATGTGCTTTTAATGTTCCGCTTTTCAATTTTAGAAGAATTGCGACGTCACGAAAACACATTTCGAGTCACACCGCAACCAGTACGCCTGTGACTTTAATGTATTTCAGTTTCGTCGAGAGATAGATTTGGGTCACATAAATGCGCACTCGTATTTAGGAAAGTAATTTTATTTAAGTCGTGCCTAAAGAGTCTTATCGTGTTGTTAACTTCGGGAAAGACCATGAAATTTACTAAACGGTCCTTCCAAGTCTAAGATTTTCATAACAATTTATTTGAGGGCCCCGCAATTGTATATTTTGTTTGGCGAGGCTCATCTCATTATTTTATTTAAGGTCAATCCTAACATGACTATGATTTTCTATGATTTATCTCTAATAATAAAAGAAAGGTCCTAATTACTTTGTTATTTTTTACCTAACTCTTACATTATTGCATAGTTTTTTTATTTACAACAATTTGGGCCTGTTAAAGACATGTTAGAGCCCATTACCTTATTATAGTCATCTGTTTACACCATAATTTCAGTCATTTGTATGACTGATTCACATTAAAAGGACGTGATTCCATTGAGCAAATCTTCATTTTAGCAAAAAAAATCGTGATTCGTCTAAAACACTGAACGAAACTTCACTTTTGCAAACAGTTTATATAATATGTATACTGTTATTAAACTAAACTAACTATCGTAATTAACTAATATACTAAAGTGATTCCCAAATTACTATTTTAAACATAATCGCTGCTTCCAAGCCTAATGCTACACTTTCGATTAAACCTTTCTTAACAACTAAACCATATTTGAGATGTTCTAAATGAGCTAACAAATTTAATATGAGATACATCTCAACAGAGCTTCATCAAATACAACCAAACTTATTTATATACTATCAATTTAAATAATTGTTGAACTATAAACCAATAATTAACTAGCAGGCTAATACCGTATCTATTTTAAAAGTCCAATTATGACTTGCAATTAGAAATCAGTCTTTAAAATCTACTACATATAATCTGCTTATTTTTTATGTACAAAAGAAAACTAAGAGAAAATAGGAAAGAGAAGATTGCAGCAACATAGCTTCAAAACAACTTTCATTTCCATAAACTTTGGAGATTTACAAGATGTGTACCTGGTATTAAAAAGAAAGGGGAAGATGGCAAATCAACAGGGCGTTGAAAATACGGCAACAACAACAGTAACAACCAGCAGTAGCTTCAACACCTCAATCCCGAAAATCCCAGCAATACGGAGAAAAACAAAAACCAGTAAAAAATAGAAAAGAAAAATATATTCCAGGTTTTCTCTTTGTTTTGTCTTTCTAGCTTTGAACTCTTTTCAATTCTCAAAAGAAACTCTCAAAAATTAAATTTTTTACCGTGTATACTTCTATGTCTAGAATGTATATCGAGTGTATACTACAGCAGGGAATTTTTTTATTTTTTCTTCTCTTCCTATTTTTCCTCTCTTTTTTTCCCCTTTTTTCATAAATCCTCTCTTCTATTTATAGACAAGAATTTCGAAAATTTTCAGATTTTTTATTAAAAAGAAAATATTTTTTTAATTTAAAGAAAACCCACTAATCCATATTTTCCTCTCCTTGTTTTCTTCCTTGATTTCCTTGCTCCCCACTACTTTATGTCATGTAATTATGATTATTTTTTGCAAAGAAAATCTGAAATTTTTTTCTTAGGCCAAGGGATTTTGGGTTGGATAAGGGTGCTTAGGATTGGGCTTGTAACTTAATTTGCAAGATGGCCCAATCCAATTTTTTTCTATTTTGTTGTTCTCCATTATTCAACTTCCTAATTAATAAAGCCCAAAATACTAAGATTAATTTCTAAAAATTAAAATTATCTTGAAATACTAATTAACTCATAATAATAATTATCACACAAAATTAAACATTAATAAAAATAAAATTGCACGATTTGGACATTAAATGCTTAAAAAATGCAAAATACATATTTTTTATGACTTTTCATTTCTGTAAAATAAACTTAATTGTAAACTTGAATTCTATATACATATGCAACATATTTTTTGTATATTTTATTTATTTAAACAAGCAAATATGCACACATAAAAATGCAAATAATACAAGAAAAATAACACAAAATTCACAACAATTGCAATAAAACTAAAATTATTTTATTTTGAATCTTTGGGAGTATTTCTCTTATAGGGCAAAAATCACGTGCTCACACTCATTACCTACAAATAGAGCTGTTAAAATGTGCTAGTCCAATTCAATCCAACCTAAATTTTGTGGGCTTTTAAATTTTGTGGGCTAGGACGGATCGATCCTCCATTTATATGGGCCTTAAAATGGCCAGCCCAGCCCAGACCAACCCTAAGACTGTGGGTTAGGACGGGCAGACCCTTCAATTTTTTTTAAAAAAAATTATTTCTCTAAATCTTTAGATACTTTTTCGTAATATAATCTCTTGATCATATAAACAACTTCTGTATATTTAGAGTGTACAAGAATCTTGATATTACATAAGGAATCTCGTAATTAAAATGTAAATTCTATATATCTCTAGCACTTTTTTTTAACGGTACATGAATTTTTTTTAGAGCCCATTTGGCTTAGCTGATTTAGAGCAGCTGAAAATTACTTTTAATTGCTGAAGCTGGTTTAAAAAATAAGCAGTTACGTATTTGGATAAAAGTGCTGAAATTAATAATAAGTAGCTGAAAAACTGGTATACAAAGAGTTTTATTCTAAAAAGAAGTATTTTAGGGACAAAATTGTAAATATTTATTAGGTTCACGAATTGCTTCAATAAGTTTATATGTTAAGGCTTTAATTTAGGTTTAACATTATTTATCGATTTCATCATTATAGTCCATAAAATTTTTAAAATTCATGATATTTGCTAGTATTGTCATTTTTTTTTGGTATTAAAACTTGACATTTTCTATACTGAAGAGCAATTTAATAATTAATAATATATTAAAGTAATCAAACTGATCATTGGCAACTTAAACTAATATTTTCTTTTAAAAAAAATATTATTGACCACTTAAAACTTTCCTAGTTCGTTCTTAGTTAAGCAAAAGAAAAACTAATTTGTCATAATGCATGCATATCAAAAATATAAATTCTAGTTGATATAAAAGGGTAAATAAACAATCTAAGGTTGAAAAATGGGAATTATAGTTAATATTTTTTTAGTTTTTACTTTTTAAAAATATTTAAATTTAAATATAATTAATTTTTGGCCCACTTGCCGGCCCGTGCCAAACTTCAATCAAGCATCAAGGGCTAGAGGGAAGACTTGGGCAGGGCTTATAAACCTCAGTCTTCAATGGGCTAAAATAATTTCAATCCAGCCTAACCCAAGTTGCAGGGTGGGTTGGGCTGGATCACGGGTCAAGCTAATTTTGACGGCTCTACCTACAAATGAAAGCAGAGCCAGGCTTATCTTTAAGCAATGTAGTGTAATTTGCTGACTGCAGCAGTGCCGCTTAAGCATATAACAAAGCTGGTCTTTGTCAATACTTTAGATAAAGTTCTTGCCCCGTATTGGACTCTGGATTTCTGGAAAGAGAATTTTTCAAAAAAGGCATTCATTAAGACCTAATTAGCAATAAATAGAAACCCTTTCCTATATTACGTGATATAGATATGTTTTACGTTATTTTATGATGTATATAGTATATTAAACGAATTGTATTTAATAATACAACATGAAATGACGCCGCACAAACAGGGATTCCTGTAAATCATGATCTGTATTTAGGTGTATTAAGTTGTATTAAGCGGGGAAAAGTAACGTTTCAGTGCAAATCACGGGAAGGTGAATCTGTATTTAGGTGTATTAAGCTGTATTAAGCGGCGTCATTTCACAAAAAATGGGAGTTATACCATAAATTGGTAAGAGAAAAATATTTTGTACCATCTAATAAGGCTTAAATATAGGAAAGTATTAAATTTAAATTTTTTGCTACAAAATAAAAAAGGTTATTATATTATGTAAAATCTTAAAAATGTATTTATATGTTATAAATAAGGTACTAACCTATTCTATAGATGGTAAAATTTCCTTCTGGAAATCTATTCCGCAGGCACATTGATTCGTAAGTATAATCTTTGAGATTAAACAGTTAGTAGATGCCGGTCTTTTCACTAGACATTGTTTACGTGAGGTTAATCGGGTTTCGGACAGAACGACCTCTTTAAACCTAAGATGCTTCGAGATGCAAATTATAATATTCGGGTATATGAATACGGGTTTGAGTATCTGGCTAAAATTAATTCAAATATATAAAAATATAAAGATATATCAAAATTTTGAGAAATTTTGTAGAATAATTACATATAGCTTGTAAAGTGTAGATTTCTTTTTTACCGGTCATTCTTATGTGATGTTCAATATTTTGTCTCAAAGTAATGTACTACCTTCTGCACTTGTTTACAAGTATTGTATATTAAGAAATTTGACTAAATATTTGTAAATATCTAACTATGAACCCATATATTATTACATATTAATCTAAAATTACGGTAGGAATCCATAAGACTCAAATCCTGAATCAGCATCTGGTGGCAGTTTAACAACAAGGTTATCAAAAACAAACAGTAGGAGTCTAGAATAGAGGATTAGAACATCAAAACTCTCATTTTTTTTGCGTTTTGAATTCTATGAAGAACACGATAGACTAATATATGGCGAATAGAAGGCTGACTTTCTGCTTACAAATTATGGTATGCATATATTCTAACCTATAAACTTTCTAATCTCTAGTGTAGCAGACTATATAAAACAAATTTCAACGATGATAAATGAAACTGCAATTTATAATTATTAATGAACATCATCAAAAAAGGATTATATTTCAAAATCAAAGTTAAAGTCACACAAATCTTTGATACTATCCTCCTGTTGCCAACTAATCGAAGAATTCCAATCAGCTTGGTTACTAATAATTCCATCTGTCTGCTGGTTGTATGTACAATCGAATTGCTCCTCATTCTTCATATAGTTTAGCTCGGCAGAATCTTGAGGGACAATCATTGGCTTGAAATCAAACGATTCCTCTAAAAACTTCTGAAAATCTTCATCAAGATTCTCTGTCAAACAAAATGTGTCTGATACTTTTGTTGCTTCGATTGAACAATCGTCTTCCATTAGCAAATGTTCCATGTATTTTAAACGCCTACAAAAATCCTCACTCAGGTTTTCAGTAGACATGAAATCCAATGGTTGTTCTTGCAATGGTTGTGGCTTCACATCTGTCGTCTCCTCGTCCATTATGTGTAAACTATTTGAGACTTCCAAATCCTTATCATTCTCGATTTCTTCCTTTATAGGTGTCTCATCAACTTTAACACAACAATTCGGAGGCTGAGAATCAATTCTAGAACTGCATCCTGAATCGTTTAACTCGTTCTCATAATCCTCCTCTGGCATTACACCTGATTTCTCATTCAAACAACAAGAAGAAGAATGTTGCTTTTCATCGGCTGATGTTGCAAAAGTGGACTGATCAACTCTAACCTTCGCATCTTCATCAGCACCTGAATCCTCATGATCAAGGGATGATTGATCAGTCGATTCAGATGAAGATGTTGGGGCAATGGTAAAAGTAGTGGACGAATCATTTTGTAGACAATAATTCGGAAAGTTAAGTATGGCATTAGAACCATACATAACTTTAGCAGCTTCATCATAAGCAAGAGCAGCATCAACAGATGTGGAAAAAGTACCAAGCCATAGACGTTTACCGCTAGTTTTATAGTGATCACTAAAATATACAGGTTCTCTAATTTCAGCTACCCACTTTCCCCATATCCTTTGTCTAACTCCTCTATATATACAACCTGAATTTTCAGGACCGCCTTTACCTCGCATACAACCTTTTCTTGATCTCTTAACTCGAATTCTTCTCTTTTTCTTAATTACTTGTACATCTTTGGTGCTGGAATTAATCTCATTTTTCCACTTTAATAAAATATCCTCTATAGAATCACATCCATTGCGCCTTCTTTTCTGTTTCCTGTTTGCACAAATAGCCATTATTATGTTAGAAAAAGGCTATTAATTGAATACAAGAATTGTATACTACAAAGTTGGCAGTTGTTTTACTTTTTATTTTTTTTAAAAAAATTGATGAAAGAGAAGAAAATCACCTTTGAAGAATGTGGGAAGACATGTACGTCAAAGGTATTAATTTATAAATCTGATTTGAAGTCTTGTTATTTGCTTTGGCAATGGAATATTTGTCGTTTCAAGAAGGTTCTTCTCTTTGGGTGTATTTATATAGTTCGGTTTTACTTTATCAAATCCTTTTCCTTGTCAAATTGGGTTTCAATAAATAAATAGTGTGTTTTTTTTGGTTTTCCACCCGGTGTTCGGTATTTATATTGAAGCCTGATTATATCTGGATTCGCGCTGCGTAGGGTCCCTTGCGGGGAAGCGCTCCTTAATAAGGATTTTTTCATACCCAAGCTCGAACCCAAGATCTCTGATTAAGGAAAAAACAGTCTCATCCACTGTAGCACATCCTTTTATGGTAATAAATAGCGTGTTAATCTGGTACTTAGTATTACCGTGTGCTGATTGTATCTTAACTATATTTAGTAAGAGCAATAAATGATAAACCATATTAGTTTTTTTCCTTGGGGATTAAGTAATTTTTTGGTTAATTTGACAGGAAATTTAGAGGTTGACGTTGATTAGGTAAAGTTGAATTAATTAAAAATTGGTGGAAAAAAATATAATTAGTTTTTGGATTAATACTAATATCAATTGTATTTATTGGATTAATTATTCCTTGGGGATTAAGTATTTAATTTAACTATTAGTAAGGAATGTGGGCGAATTTGGGGCACATAGGAAACTTAAAACAGTTTTTGTTTATGATAATGTTCTGTTTGCCTGTCCTTATCTTAACTTGGCGACCACGGAATTTGTTTTTCGCTGTCTCTTTCAAGATTAGAGATCTTTCATTTTCTACTACGAATCCAAATTAAATTGCGGCTATTTGTTTCTTGCTCGCTAAGAAAGAAAGGCAGAAGAACACTATAATAAGGTGACTGATCAATATTACATGGCGCGTTAATTTATGAATGGTCATTGAATTTTTGTAGTTGTTACTCAAAAGTTTTTTCTTTTATTACATAATAATCATTTAATTTTGTGTATATTACACACTTATTATGCCTTTGATATTATATAAATGTTCATATTTAATTATTTATGTAATATCTTCGATAGTAAATACTATATAATATATTTTTAACTATGTATTTTATTATAAATAAAATAACTTAATATTATTTTATTTAATACTTTTATAATATATTCGTATATTTAATTATTTCTTAACGTTAATTTTCAAAATATATTAGTAGCGTTATTAAATTTATCAGTAACTTTAATATATATTAGTAGAGAAATAATCGGCAACTACATTTCCGTGAGAAAATTTACAGGTAAAGAAACAAAGAAAATGAGGAAAAAATTATATGTTAATCTGAAGGAAAATAATTTAGCTGGGATATTTCTTGGGGATTTATCTTAGTAATTAATTATTGGAAAATTACACTACTAGAAATTTAGAAAAAACTATCAAAAAATTGATCAAAGTTGGTCAGTAATGGCCAATAAATGTCCAAAACACGACCATTAACGTGTAGTCGGTACTTTGAAGGTCGGAAGTGCATACCGGCCAAAGTTGGTCGGAAATTACCGACCAACTTTGGTCGGTCAATTAAATTCAGAAAAAAATTATTTTATAACGCTACTAATATATTTTAAAAATTATAGTTATGAAAAAAAATTAAAATATATGAATATATTATAAAAATAATAAATAAAAAAATATTAAGTTATTTTATTATAAATATAATACATAGTTAAAAATATATTATGCAGTATAAAATACATAAGGTAATACATAAATCTAAAAGTTTATATAATATAAAAGGCATAATAAACTTTTCAAGTAAAAATGTAAGTTATGTGATAACTAGGACAAAGTAAAATAATTTTGTGTAAAAAAAAAAGAAAAATAATTTTTGTGTAACGAACACAAAGCAGAATAATGACAAAGTAACTTTTCGGTATAACAAATATAAAAATTCAATAACGATGGATAAATTTATCTCATCCATCGGCAGAGACGGGTTCACTTCATTTGGTCGAAAATTCACAAAAACATATACTCCTACATATACTTCACTTCATTATAGAGGGCTTTTTTTGGAGATGGTCTATGAACCATCACCCAAGCTCACACCTCAAATTGTTTTTACCATATTTTTTAAACTATTACGTAATTTAAACATATTTTATTTTTTATTATTATATGTTAAAATGCTCATTACGACCTCCAATTTCAGGTCGGGTTTACTCAACCGAGGCATGTCTACAAATTAAAAAAACAAACAATAAGAAATGAATCAATCTGAATGATTTAACATCATTTCGCAAAACAAAATCCCCAACAGATCCCCCTATTATACATTTCCAATTTTTTTTTTAAACAAAAACATTAAGAACAATCGAAGTAAAATCCTATTTGTAATATATTCTCATCTCATATTGATACTTCCCTTTATCTACTAAAATTCCAATACCTTTAAAAAACAAACACGAAATTATCCCCACAGAACCGCTATCAATCTCTTGGGACACCAATACGACGTCGTGCACCTCAAACCCTAGCAGCAACAGCTGGTCCAGCGGCGGAGGAAGCGGCAGCTCCGGACAAGAATGAGAAGAACCCAGTGGCCGGAGACTCTTGCTCGTCAAGGAAAAGATCTTCCGGAGCCCTAAAAGCAGCATGGGTACACACAATAGCAACACCAACCATCAAAGCTGAAACAAGGACCGATCCAACACTGGTTAGAAAGATCACAACCACCGTAGAAACAATAAGAACCCCAAGTGTCTCACGTTCAGAAAACTGCCGACCGAATAAAACCAAAGGCGGATCCGACGGACGGAAAAGGTAGAGGAAAAGCCAAGCAGCAAGGAGACCGGCGAGAAGAAAAAGGGAAAATGGGTTTGTGATTAGGGAAAAGGCGAGAACGACGGCGATGAGGGAAAGGTAATTGGTACGGAAATAGGAATAGTTTTTGCGGATACGGAGGGTAGCATCTGAAACGGATTCGGGTTTGGAGAAGGCCGAACGATCAACGAGTTCAGACCATGGACGGCGATTGGAAAGACCGCCTTGGATAGTCTCGGAAATGCGGTTGATGAAGGATCGGAGAGCAGGTGTGGGACCCACGCCGGTGTTGGTTTGTTGGGTGTTGGTGGTGGTTTGAGTGTTGGAAATTGGAAGAACTGCTGGCGACGAAGCGGCTGCGGCCATTGTGGAGAAGAAATTGGAAATGCAAAGAGAAATTGAAAGATAATTTGATGAATTGATTTATAGGGAAATTGGGGATTTGCTTGATTTGTACTGTTTGAGAGGTTGACTGATGGAGAATGGAGATCCAATTTTCGTCGGTGGATCTCTCAGTTGATCTCTGAATTTCTTATTCACCGGTTTTTTCATTTATATGGTATACAATATTTCTTTTTCTTTATTTTTAGGAAATTTATAGGTGGACGTTGTTTAAGTAGTTTTAATTAAATATGGGTGAAAGAAAAACGATTTAATTATTTGCTTAATATTAAACATCCGATATTTTCTAGTTATTTTTGGATTAATATTGAACATTGATTTTATATATTTTATTAAGCACATATATTATTGCTACCTGGATCCTGAAAAAAATGAACAAGAATAAACGCTTTGTTTTTTTAGTAGTGTAGTACAAATTCTCACATAGATCACTTAATTTCTTTGAAAAAATGTGAAAAACAAGAACTTACGACAAAAACATCATAGATTTGTTTATGATTGACAGTATAATGGAGTAATTGATACAAACATATTTTCCTTGTGTGCCTATATCCTTTGTTCCTTTGAATTTTAATAAAACTTGTATAATCACTCTTTACTGGTCAATGAAAAATAGCCACTATTTTGATGCAACAGAGACCGATTCCGTATAATATACGGGAGTTCTAGTGCATTTGTATACAAACTTCAATATATTATGCTGGACCGATATACTTTGCTAACTCATATAAAATGTTCTAAACTCCAGTATATTATACTGTTGTAACTCCAGTAAAATTTGCGGGAGTTCCAGCATAGTTATCCTGGAACTCCCATAAAATTTACGGGAGTTCAAACATATTTATGCTAGAACTCAAGTAAAATTTGCGAGCATATTTTTTCAGAGGATTGAAAGACGAAGCGTACAAAGAAAAAGCACAATACCAAGTTCGTGAAATGTGTGAAACAAATCTGCTAATGATTGAGTCATAGTTTAAAAAGCAGATTATGAAGCCTTCATAAAAAACCTATGAGGATAAGAAACCAAAGTCTAGGCAATCTTCGATGGGGGCATGCAACAAAATGGGGCAGAGAAATGAGAAAATACGGATGAAACAAGAACATGCACACATGAACAAAATAATCTCAGCAATGACAACATGAGTTGCTTTAGTTCCAAGAAACAACTTATTCCTTCAACGATATCATGTCATTGCATAAGAGTGCTGATAGCTCGAACCTTAGACAACGTTTCCAAGATCAAATATAGGGCTTAGAAGCAGGATAATTCCATCGGTTACAACAAGGACCAGACATACATCATTCCAAATTCCAAGTAGTAACAAGAAAAGATATAGTATCAAGTTACTTGGCAAATAGTGATCCAAGCACATACATACAGTTCATAAGTGGCTCAAAGATGACCAATTGTGAAATAGAAATTCAGAAGGTAGATCCATTCCAGCCAAAGAAGGAACCCTGAAAAAAAAGAGCAACAGTCATCAGTCTTGTCAGATTTAAAAGGACAAAATACTATATGACCGACACCCCTAGATACAACATTATATTCACAAATATTTAAGGAATCAGAAAAGTATAACACTTCTCCTCGTGTTCTTAGACAGTGAAAAGTTTAATTACATGATCTAGCACTGGTGTAAAGCATGCAGACATTGTGCATATTCTTGACTTTCGTGGGCCTAAACAAACAGGAAGAATGCAATGAGAGAGATGCGGGGAATTTACCCATCCTTGAAATATTAAGAAGCCAAGCACATTACCTTAGTATCATAGAATTTCAGGAAAAATCGAGATTTGGGGATGGACAGTTTGGTCTCAAGTATGCCGGCAATTGCAGCACTGAGCTTCTTGTTAACATCAGCATTTAAGCCCCCGATGGAGATCAACTCACCATAGGCAGCTGGTTGTTCTGTACCCCCGAAAGACATGGGAACAGATCCCTTCAACACAATCATGACATACTGCACAATGAAAGCAATCTTAATGTACTACAGAGAAACCATCCAAAACAGAAAACGCCATGAAAACATGTCAATTGAGCTTCTGTATAGATAGTACAAGGCAAAATCCATAGAGTGAAGCTACTTACTTAAGTATTCATCAATGAAAGCATTTGATACAAATAGGTCATCACTTTCTACTTACTACATTTAAGAATTCATCAAAAGCCAGAGACTGATTCTCTCGTAAAACTAGCTTTCTGTAACACCATCAAAACAGCTCCTTTGCCCTCCTCACTTAATACCTAACATTCCAATGCTTATTCTTGGCCTCGCCTCTACCAACAATTTTTTCTCGTCAACAACATACTTTTCTCCTCTCAATTTAAGGGGCTCTTCCGCTCTTGAAGTTCATTGTCAGTCAAATACATAATAGGGTTGGTTGGTTTGATGGATAGAACCGAGAGGAAAGGAATGAACAAGAAATATTGTGCATTAGTAGTCAAACTAATCTATGTCACTGATGTTTCCAAGCTACTCTTTCCTTTCCATCCTAAATAATAGAACTTAGATAGGATTGGTTAGCATATTGCAAATGATTTTAGTTATTGAAGATGTTAAGGTTGCCCTTTCTAATCCTTGATTTTCATTCTGTAAGACAGATATGCAGTGAACAAAAAAAGGCAAGTTAGCCGGAGTAAGAATCATGAAACTGGAGTCAAATATTTGGTAAACTATCTCAAGCAACTAACAAATTCGCATTGTGCCAAAACATGAGCATCACTAATGTTTTGTTCATGCTGTTGCTTTGTTTACTTTTTTGTTTTCTTTTTGTTTTTTTGCTTTCCTTTTCTCGATCTTTCGCCGACGGTCGATTGGAAACAGCCTCTCTGCCCTATCGGGTAGGGGTAAGGCCTGCGTACATATTACCCTCCCAGACCCCACCCTGTGGGACTATTTTCCATACCTACAAGCTTAGGTTGTACGTTTTGTCAAAACTTTGATCAATCTCCGATAAAATTAAAAAAACCTTAGTAACCTTCATTAGGTTCATAGGGTTTTCTATTGCAATGGGAAACAAATTCATGTATGCAATAACAACTAATTGGGAGTTACGTTTTAGTCATGTTTGTACATTTACTTTAGGTCCACTATTGGCTGTCTATTCGTCCATCTATAGGAAATGTAGAGAATTTCTAGTGCAACAACAACAACAGACTCGGTGTAATCCCACAAGTGGAGCAGTATGTACGCAGACAAGCTGTTTTCGGAAGACCTTCGGCTCACTCAGAATTAGTGTTTTATTTCGAACTTTGACATAAAGTGTACAGGTAACTTAAGCACACAGAAGGACACCCAATAAAATACACATATTTTTTTTTTTTGATTTTGTACCGGGTGTCCGAGTCTATTCGAGACCCGAATAAAATACACACATATAAGTTAACATGAGTGTATATATGTAATTGTGCAGGCATTTCAAGGCTAAAAAACAACAATAACAACCCAGTATATTCCCACAAAGTGAGGTGAGTAGAGGTTAATATGTAAACAGGCCTTACGTCTACCCGAGACGGCAGAGAGGCTGTTTCAAGGCTAAAAAAATAGTAGTGAAATTTAACATTTGTAATTGAATTAAGATGAAAATGGGAAAGGAGTAAAGTGAACATACGGCCTCTGGTTTACCGAGGAGTTTGGCAACAGAAGAGGTAGCTTCAGAAAGAATAGAGGAAGTATCAACTCCCTCTAAATTCACGTTTGTCGAAATGTTAAGGCACGGCATTTTTCTTCTTCTTTGATCTTTCCTCTCTCTTCTCCACCAGTGATGCTGTGAAACTGAAACCCTCAAAATCCCTATTTTTCTCCACCAAATAAAAAGATTGGGTGTTTTGTGGTTATACCCTAAAGTACTGACCTTTTGCACTTTGCTTCATTTCTTTTTTGCCCGTTCAATGAATAAACCCCCTAGCTTCTTTAGTTTCACAATTCTTCCCCGAGGTTTTATTTTGTAACATTAACCTCCCTCATATAGTTAGTTTTTAGTGTTAAATTTACCTCCCTTATTTTGATTTCATTTTAACAAGTTCATTTACCTATTCATCACTCATACAAAAATATGAAAAAATCATCTAAACTTTTTGGCTTGTGCTCGAATTTGATCTCTGCTCTCTTATTATTCATTCTAGCCTTTTTCTTCTTTAGTTCTTTAACAGCTATTATTTCAGGAAAGTAGCAAATTTTTTCATTAAATATGATTAACTGTAACGATAAAATTCTATAATTTAGAATCCTTTTGTCACATTTGACTGTGATGAAATCACTCTTTACTTCCTAAGCTATGTCCCTAGTTTAGAGTATTTTTTACGTTATCTTCAGTTTATAAATTTCTTATTAAATGCGAGAAGTCTTTATCTAAATGATATTTGAAATGAGTTAGTAAAAAGAATAGAATTAGTTTCTCTTCTTCCTTACCCTAGTAATCCCTGAAAATTTTGTTATTTTAGTCTTGGAAAGCATAGTAGACATCTTAGTGAAGGAGACACTAACATACAATTGTATGGGGTCGAATTCTGCCCAATGCGATAGTAACGACCCACGACTACACGATAACCAAAGTGAAGGCATGACCTAAGAATGTCGGGGTGAAGTGAATCATCGGTCTCGTCATCCCTCGGAAGCACGTGATTAATCTCTGTATTATTTTATTATTTCAAGAGAGTTCATCTATTATAGAAAGGAGGATCCCAATTGTAAAGGCATCTCATCTTTTTGGACCAAGTTTTCTCTCTCTCTCTTGAATATCCAATATATTGAAAGCAATAACAAACATAATACATATCTCTAGGTCTCATTATTTTCGATTACGATTTACCTTTGATTCATTTTGATTGTATTCACTTGCAACGAAATTATTATCTTTCGAGTCAAATAATTTGGCGTCGTCTGTGTGGATTTCGGCAATCAAAATCATAGTTTGCACCTAAAATATCGAAAAGAGCAACGAACCACCACCCTTCACACCCTACAGAAATAGAAAAATGGTAGAAAGTGACGCAAGAATGAAAGCAATAGCAAGCATCACAGCCAACCTCATAGGCCCTCTCAACGAGGCCAATAGAGAAACATCTTGAGTACAACACCTAGTAGTGCACAAGAGGGAGAGATCTCAACCTCTTCATCTGAAGACCTGACAATCTTGCACGGAAAAGGAGCTTTTGTATCTGTAGTCATTGGAGAATATTATGCGTTGTTGCATAGTTTGTACGGGTCGGTGGGGTCCTAGTTTATCTAGTCCCTTCATTGCTCGGCCTGGAGAGGTTGTTGACGAGGCGGGCGATGAACTTATTGCTTGGGCTATTTGGCACCCTGGGACCATTAATTCAAGACATGATTTGAAATATTTAGTTGGCTGAATTGGCGTAGGATTGTCATGGCGAGCATACGTGCAAGCTTTTTGAGTTGGAGAGACTACACGTTCAATGGGCTTACTGCTCAGTCCCAGGTTATGGAGATTGTTTCCTAATAATGTCGGCATGTTCTGAGCCGTTCCTGTTATTTGTAATATGGTATGGTGCGGAGAGACTTGGTTGGTCATCGCCTGCAAAATGATACGGTACAAAATTCTTTCTCGGTGTGTTCGCTAGTGTTTGTTCCTTGTTCGTGCACCTGTGAGAATGCTCGTGTTCCTATCCCTGTCCAAAAAAGAGAGTGTTATAAGTTAAACTCAATGAAATTTCCATTTACCTTAACTTGGTAAGTCGGTGGGGGGTGGGGGGAGGGCGCTGTAGGGCGATTTGCTTCGTCATGTACTCGAATGACGGTTTAGATTTGACAGCCGTGTTTGGCTTCACCGTTAGTCGCATCTAGGCTTCTTGTGGGCTGGACTTACTTTGTCTGTTGGGATCTCGAGCTCCGATCCTATCCTGTGCGATGTGCTCCAAAAATAAGGGAAGCATGTTATACTCCATATATAAATTGCATAGTGCATACAAGTACAAAAATAAGGCAGGATACACCGGTTATTTCAAAAAATCACACAGTAGGTTATCGTCATCCTAAGTGTCATGACATATGCTTCGCCCTACAAGCTTCTGACAGTTCGATCTCGGCAACGACCGAGGTACTCGTCAGTTGTTATGATGCCTAACGGATATGACCACGGCTTAGTCGGCCCCTCGTCATTCCTTTTAACGCTGATCAACGAGTGGTCAGATTTCAACCCATACAATTGAATCATCAAAAGTCTCCTAAAAACCATTGCTTCACCTGATTTCATGCTAGGTAACAAATTGAATGGTGCAAAAACATTTAAGTGTTGTGCAAAAGTTTTGCCTTAGAAAAAAGTTGCAGAAAACTATCTCTGTTGCAGCAATATTACTTCAAACTATACCATAATTGTCAATAAGTTTCATCATTCTGTTTCTATACAGAAAAAAAGAAGTCAAGGAATGAAGCCGCTTCTCTAATAGCCGCGTAAAATAGGAATTAGTTACTTTCTAATGTTGGATAAATGCTAGCTACTAAGCATTAACCATATTCATTATACTAAAACAACATATATTGACATTTCTTGAACAAAGAGTTCCCAAGATGAGACAACTTGAATACTTAAGAACCTATAGTTCAGCATTCCTCCAAAACTACAGCAGAGGAAAAACACCTTTTCCCGACAGCCCTTGAGGTGGTTGTTTGCCAACCTTGACCCTCCTTATAACATTCAATCTGCAATCACGAAAAAGGAGCGTTGACTACTAGAAGTGATACCTGTATGTAATGAAGCTAAGCATAACATAAAACAATGAAATAGTAAATACTTACGTACCGTGTCTACTATTTCGTTATCAGATTTAACTCCTCCAATTACATAAATGGACTCCTTTAGAACAGCGGCTGCTGAATAGCCCCTAGAACAGTTCATTGGTTCCCCAATCGTCCATGCTCCACGACGGGGATCATATATCTCAATGCTTGGCACCATTTGATACCCATCATGGCCACCAAGTGCATATCTGAAATGACACTGAAAGTGAATAACAAGAAGAAATTCATCCCAAATAAAGGTTGCCGCCAATGCCTAATCCCCCTAGTAACTCTTCAGATAATATACTTCTACTCGTGAGGACATAACACAATACCAAAGATATACAATCCAAAAAAGCGATAAAAGGACAACATACAACTTTCCCCTCAAAGCAACCAACGCATGAGATCCTCTTTTCGTGCTCATACTCTCGATTTTTGTCCAAGAATGTTCTCTGGGGTCAAATCTTTCAGCAGTCCTGAGGTAATAGCTAATAAGAAAGATGGTACAAGAGAACACAGCAGAAAACTAAAAACAGACTTGACTACTTTCACATTTGCAGATAATCCTCCTGTTTATATGAAATAAAAGAGCTGTTGCAGATTTCTATTAAAACATCTTGATGCAGTTAGCACTAAAAAGGACCACATGTTGGAAAACAACAAGCAACTCTCCTTTCTCAGGGAAAGATCAAAGAGAATTGCAATTCAATGATTGGAGAAATAACGCCCAAATGTCAAGCTTCTTTGGCACATATACATTATAAAGAAAGAATAACTTACGCCAAGTATTTGCTTCCATCAAATCCACCAACAGCATATAGTGCACCATTAAGTTCTGCTGCTGCAAGAGCAAATCGCTGCAGATGTACATGCATGTAGACATTCATGTCAGAGGAGATAGTTTAGCACTTGTATCAAGAAAATGGAGATACCAAATTGATGCTACTCAAGAGACATAGTCCAAGAAAAAAAAAGAAAAATAAGCAATGGAAGCCCGGACTGTAGGCAAGGAGAAGAAAGCGACAACATATTGTCTTTAGTTAGCTAGTAATGAGACGAATTCAGTTGGCCATTGTAGTAAAATAATTGCTAAATAACACATCATTTCATTTTGCAATTTTCCCCCCTCAACACTTAAGGTTTTCTCACTTGTTTATTTCTTCATATTACCTGAATACTACCTAAAGGATTGAACAAAGTAGAGACAAAAGAACTTTCTAGGAAAAATGAAGATAAATGACCACACTAAAGACTTGCTACAAAAATTAAGAGGATGAGAATAATATCCAAGGGTAATGCACATAAGCTGTCTCATTGAAGTTAACTTCTACTGTTGCCAAAGTGAGCAAGGAATAGAATTAACCTTCTGCCACATGGATCGTGTAGAAATCCATCGACCTACTTGAGGATCATACATTTCAACTTGTGAAAAGCTTTCAATTCCATTTCCACCGCCAACTGCAAAGATTTTGCCCTTTAAAGCAGCTCCAGATAAGCTACCTTTTTTCTCATTCAAACAAGGGTGCACAGTCCACTTATTATCAGCGGGGTTATATGATTCAACTTCACAAGAAGAGAGTGACATCAGTATCAGCAACTTAAGAGAAAGGGGTTGGGAAAGGTGGGTATGTGAAGGAAGGGACTACTAGCATTACCTCCGTTGGACCACAAGCTTCCACGTCTGCCACCAAATACATAAATTTCTCTACTAAGGTTTGCAAGTGCGAAAAACGATCGAACTGAATTCATTGGCTTAACTGACTTTAAAACATCATTTAAAGGCGAGTATGAGTCGAAGGCCAATAACCACGATACACCATCATATCCTCCAGCTAAGATGACTGACTCATCATTCAGATGTGCTACATCATCTGACTCAACCACATTTTCACCAGCACGTGTACGAGAAGGATTTGAGGACTCCGACATCAAGCATCTAGCTTTTAACAGTTTAATTTCTTCTTGTATATCAGCCTACATTCCATGTGGAGACAAGGGAATAAGAAAGGGCAAAAACACTATGATTGTCTGGTTTTTACTTCTACTGCAGACGCAGCATAAATTCAAGTATGTGGAAAAAATCCTTGATTCATGAAGCTACAGAACAGGCACCATATGCAATATGAAAAAATATCAAGTTCCTTTTCGAATTTGGATGACTACCTACTAATGATCTCTGACACTCCTGAACGTGTTGCATAATTCCACTATGTCACCTGTCGATTCTTTTGATATAAGATAATTTTTTGTTGCAGTTTTCATTCCAACACCCTCTCCTCCTCTCCAAGCAGTCATAAAACAAAAGGAAAGAGGAAAATACTATATTTTTTTACCATCCTTCCAAGATGTCTAAAATATAGAAAATTCTCTAGCCTAGACCACTGAAAAAGTGATTTTAGCGTGAAACAGATGTGTCACCATAAAACTGAGATTGCAAAAAGATAAGGTTTTACCAGCTTCTTCTCCAGACCACACAGCTTTTTATGTTGATTTTCGTTAAAAGCTATTAGTTCCTCCATTCCTCGAAGCAGCTACAATAAGAGAGATAGCTGAGTCACATAGAACAAATGTACCACAGAAATGCTGTCATGCATGATGAAAAGAAGCACATATTACGCGAAGATGAAGAACCTGATCTACAAAAGAAGGATAACCAGCCGAGTCACAGGAGCTTTCTTCATTCTTCTCTTCTCCAGGAAGCCGTGCTTTCCGAAAAGCTGCTTTCCCAATGCTTACATCATTTACAGGGTTACCTACCGCTGCGTTGGTTCTTTCCTCTGCATGTCCATTTGTAGGGGCCCCTGAACGTTCACGCTCAAGAACTAATTCTGTGAGTTTCTTGTATATAAAATCCTTCTCATCTAGTGCAGCTTGAAAATCAAGTGGTGACTCCAACTGCAGATCACTGCCATTGGAACAAGGAGAAATGTATTCGGCACCGAACTGCCTGTTCACATCAACGGAACTGGACGACTTATTTTCCAAGACTTGTGGCTCAAAAGATCCATTATCCTCTATCATGTCATTTTCAGGTAGATCTTGGATTATATTTCCCCAGTTTGCTGAGTTATACAGTGTTTTACTTGGAGCAATTGCAAGAGATGCCAGTTTGGAGATCAATTTATTAGATTGAGCATGATCTAGCTCAAACCAGAAATGGTTCTGACTATAATAATTATCCAATATTATTGGTTTAAACTGATTTTCTGGCAGTGGTTGACACTGCAGACGGACACGTATCTGAACCTTCAAAAGAAACAGCAAAGATTCAGTAGAAGAATCCTTACTAGGATATTACCAGGCAAGCATCAACAAATGCAGATAAAGCTAAGAAGAAAACATGATATAAAACCTGTGCAGGATATCGTGTTTTTCCATAACCATCTGATGTCCAAGCATATGGATTGATATGCATTTGACCAGAGCTTACTGCCTCGAAGATTCCATGGATCTTCCTATCGTTGTAGTTGAACAAGAACACTGGCAAACCAGGATGTACATTTTTCACATATGAAAAGTGTTCAATAGGCAAACCTGTCAAAGACTTTAATATGCGTATAATTGAGTAAAAGGTAACAAAATGAAACAAGAATAAAGTAATAATTGTTGAATTTGTCAACAAATTTCACATCCCACATCGGTGGGTAACTAGAATTGGGGAGGATTTCCCCCTATAAAAGAAGGCCTAATGTTTAGGATTTAAATACACCTCTCATTTGCCTTTTTATCTTCTTAAGGCATTTGTATCTTCTCTTTTTAGTATTATTTCACTTGTATTTGGAGTGGAATAAAATATTGGTTGTGTCCGAGGAGTAGGCAAAATTAGCCGAACCTCGTAAATTATGGTGTTCTTTATATTGTTGCTTTATTGTCTTATTTATTATTTGGTGGCTGCCATAATTTTTTGTATAGTAGTTGTGACTCATTCACACTATATATATTTGGCTTCCGCAACAATTGGTATCAGAGCCAAGGTATTATCTCGTATGCTCTGTGGTTGCAGCGTAGTCTGATCTTCCACATCAGAAAAGATTTATCTTGGTAACTGAGTCAAGGTTCTTTCTCGGTATGCTCTGTGGTTGCAGCTTAGTCTGATCTTCCACATCAGAAAGGAAATAATTTTGATTTGTGTCGTCGGCTATTAAATAATATTTATGTCAAAGATGGGAGACAATAAACAAGAAGAATCTACATCAAGTGTCAGCAATACGTCATCATTGGCATCTTCGCCTATGACAAGAATTGTGTCAAATGCGAAATTTGCGGTAGAAATTTTTGACGGGTCCGGACATTTTGGGATGTGGCAAGGCGAGGTTCTAGATGTCCTTTTTCAACAAGGGCTAGATCTTGCTATTGAAGAAAAGAGACCGGATGGTATTGGAGAAGAAGATTGGAGAATTATCAACCGTGTTGCTTGCGGTACCATTCGATCCTACCTTGCTAGAGAGCAGAAATATCCATACACAAAGGAAACTTCTGCAAGTAAATTATGGAAAGCACTGGAGGATAAATTTTTGAAGAAAAACAGTCAAAATAAATTGTACATGAAGAAGAGACTGTTTCACTTCACTTATGTTCCTGGTACCACGATGAATGAACATATCACCAGTTTCAATAAGTTGGTCACGGATTTGCAAAATATGGATACAACTTATGATGACGGTGACTTGGCCTTGATGTTGTTGGCGTCACTTCCTGACGAGTACGAGCACCTTGAAACTACTCTACTCCATGGAAATGACGAAGTTTCTCTCAAAGAAGTTTGTTCGGCTTTGTATAGCTATGAACAAAGAAAGCGAGAAAAACAGAAGGGCGGAGAAGGAGAAGCACTGTTCGTGAGGGGTCGTCCTCAAAATCAAACGAGGACAAGGAAAGGAAGATCTAAGTCAAGATCTAAACCCAGCAAAGATGAATGTGCCTTTTGTCGAGAAAAGGGGCACTGGAAGAAAGACTGTCCGAAGTTGAATAATAAGGCCAAACATAACAATGGAAAGGCCATTATGGATTCAAATGTAGTTGATTGTGATGATTCGGATTTCTCATTAGTTACAACGGAGCCGTCAACGTCATCAGACATATGGTTGATGGATTCGGCTTGTAGCTATCATATGTGTCCCGACAGGGATTGGTTTGTGGACTTTCAAGAAGGAGAATATGGAGTCGTCCAAACAGCGGATAACAGCCCTCTTACCTCATATGGAATTGGTTCAATACGATTAAGGAACCATGATGGAATGATCAGAACATTAATAGATGTTCGATATGTACCGGGTTTGAAGAAAAATCTCATCTCCGTGGGAGCCCTGGAATCAAAAGGGTTCAAAATTATTGCAGAAAACGGTGTGATGAGAGTATGCTCCGGTGCACTAGTGGTAATGAAGGCCAATCGGAAGAACAATAACATGTACCGTTATCTCGGTAGTACAGTTATTGGAATAGCGATAGTGACGTCCAGTGACAACAAAGAGGCAGAAGCAACTAGGCTGTGGCACATGGGCTTGGGACATGCTGGAGGAAAATCCTTGAAAACTCTATCAGATCAAGGATTGTTGAAAGGGATAAAGGCTTGCAATTTGGAGTTTTGCGAGCATTGTGTCAAAGGGAAACGGACAAGGGTTAAATTTGGTACAGCAATCCATAATACTAAAGGCATTTTGGATTATGTACACTCTGACGTTTGGGGTCCTTCCAAAACACCTTCATTGGGTGGGAAGCACTATTTTGTGACCTTTGTTGATGATTTTCCCGAAGAGTATGGGTGTATGCAATGAAGAGCAAAGATGAAGTGCTGGGAATTTTTCTCAAATGGAAGACGATGGTGGAGAGTCAAACGGGCAGGAGGATCAAGTGTATTCGCACAGACAATGGAGGTGAATACAAAAATGATCATTTCAATAAGGTCTGTGAAAATGATGGCATCGTCCGACACTTCACAGTCAGACATACACCACAACAGAATGGAGTGGCAGAACGCATGAATCAGACCTTGCTGGAGAAGGTACGGTGTATGTTGTCCAATGCTGGCTTGGGCAAATAATTTTGGGATGAGGCAATTACATATGCATGCCAACTCATTAATCGCTTACCATCTGCTGCTATTGATGGCAAGACACCATTTGAAAAATGGTATGAAAAGCTTGCTGTGGATTACGACTTTTTGCACGTGTTTGGCTCAACTACATATTATCGTGTGACGGAGTCAAAATTGGATCCAAGGGCAAAGAAGGCTATTTTTATGGGGATTACTTCTGGAGTCAAAGGACATCGCTTATGGTGTCCTATGACAAAGAAAGTAATATTCAGCAAGGATGTTACCTTCGATGAATCTTCTATGGTAAACAAGGTAACAAATGAAGATACCAAACAAGATGATGGTGCTTCTAAGCAGGTGGAGTTTGAGGGAAAATTTATTTTTCCTACACAAGAAGCATAGGAGGAAACAAATGAAGATTATCCTCTGGAAGGAGAGCCAGTAGAGGAGATTCCAACTCGGGAACCTCAACAACAACTTGAATCAATAGCAACCAGCAGGCCAAAAAGGAAAGTAACGAAACCTGTTCGTCTCATAGAGACGGTTGCTTGTGCAACCGCAATTGCAGCTGATGATGTTCCCACCACTTATAAAGACGCAGTCCAAAGTTCAGAAGACGATAAGTGGAGGATTGCCATGAATGATGAATTACAGTCCCTTCATCAGAATCATACATGGAGATTGGCCAATCTCCCGAAGGGAAAGAAAGCAATTGGGTGCAAATGGGTATTTGCAAAGAAAGAAGGATTTCCTAACCAAGAAGATATTCGCTACAAAGCAAGGTTGGTGGCCAAAGGATATGCTCAAAAGGAGGGAATTGATTACAATGAAGTATTTTCTCCGGTTGTAAAACATTCCTCCATTCGAATTATGTTGGCTTTGGTAGCACAATTGGATTTGGAACTAGTTCAGATGGATGTAAAAACTGCGTTTTTACATGGAAACTTGGAGGAGGAAATCTACATGACTCAGCCAGAAGGATTCAAAGTTGTTGGAAAGGAAAATATGGTTTGCAAACTTGAAAAATCGTTGTACGGGTTGAAACAATCTTCTAGACAATGGTACAAGCGATTTGACAAGTTTATGTTGCAGCAAGGGTACAAGAGAAGCAAATACGATCATTGTGTGTATTTGCGCAAGCTTAAAAATGGTTCCTTTATATATCTTCTCCTATATGTTGATGATATGTTGATAGCTTCCAAGAATTCGGAAGAAATTGATAAGTTGAAGATTCAACTGAAGAAGGAGTTCGAGATGAAGGATCTGGGTGAGGCGAAGAAAATTCTTGGCATGGAGATAATAAGAGATAGACATTCAAAGAAACTCTGTTTATCTCAGAAAGAATATTTGAAGAGAGTACTACAACGTTTTGGCATAGATGACAAGACTAAGCCAGTTAGTACTCCACTTGCTCCCCATTTTAAGCTAAGTACTACTATGTCGCCATTGGATGAAGCTGAACAAGAGTATATGTCAAAGGTACCATACGCAAATGCTGTTGGTAGCTTGATGTATGCAATGGTCTGTACGAGACCTGACATTTCACAAGCTGTTGGAGTTATTAGCAGATATATGCACAATCCAGGAAAGGAGCATTGGCAAGCTGTGAAGTGGATTATGCGGTATATTCATAATACTGTAGATGTCGGGTTAATTTTTGAGCAGGAAGACAATCAGTCTGTAGTTGGTTATTGTGACTCAGGATTTTGCGGGTGATTTGGACAAACGAAGATCAACTACTGGTTATGTGTTTACTTTTGCAAAGGCACCAGTTAGTTGGAAGTCTACTTTGCAGTCAACAGTTGCTTTGTCTACAACAGAGGCAGAGTACATGGCTATTACAGAGGCCGTGAAGGAGGCAATTTGGCTTCAAGGATTGCTAAAGGAGCTTGGTGTTGAACAAAAAGGTATCACAATTTTTTGTGATAGTCAAAGTGCTATTCAATTAGCGAAGAACCAAGTTTATCATGCAAGGACGAAGCACATTGATGTTCGGTATCACTTCGTACGAGAAATCATAGAAGAAGGTGGAGTTACGGTGAAGAAAATTCATACTACGGAGAATCCTACTGATATGCTGACAAAGGTGGTGACTGCGATCAAGTTTCAACATTGTTTGGATTTGATCAACATTGTTGAACACTGACGATTGAAGATGAAGACACAACCAAAATTTGTTATAGAGAGAAAATTGAAGATGTGGAATTTTTGCCAAGGTGGAGATTTGTTGAATTTGTCAACAAATTTCACATCCCACATCGGTGGGTAACTAGAATTGGGGAGGATTTCCCCCTATAAAAGAAGGCCTAATGTTTAGGATTTAAATACACCTCTCATTTGCCTTTTTATCTTCTTAAGGCATTTGTATCTTCTCTTTTTAGTATTATTTCACTTGTATTTGGAGTGGAATAAAATATTGGTTGTGTCCGAAGGAGTAGGCAAAATTAGCCGAACCTCGTAAATTCTAGTGTTCTTTATATTGTTGCTTTATTGTCTTATTTATTATTTGGTGGCTGCCATAATTTTTGGTATAGTAGTTGTGACTCATTCACACTATATACATTTGGCTTCCGCAACAATAATCAACTCTCACATGATAGTTAAAAGACATTAAAAACTCCCTATATACACATATGCCTTTTCAAAGGCCAAAATATTAAGGCCGAATAACTGACCAAATAGTTGATTTTCAAGGCATTCTTTCATTGTAGAGCTCGTGCAGCCAAATACAACACCCCCAAGTTGATCGATCATCAAATTCCTAAAACCTCGAGCATTCTTTGCCTGGTATGGTGATGAAGGTGCTGAGTAAGGTACGAACGTATGCATTCTTCTCGGTGCTCCCATCCTGAAAAATCCGTATGGACAAAACAAAATCATCAATGACTGAAAAAGAAAAACAGAGCTATTATAATCAAGCTAGACAAGGCACAGGGATTAAACAGCAAATAAAATAATTGCTAACAATGTATTTATTCATCTGAAGGAGAAGCAAATATCTACTTAAGACTTCAAGTGTAGCACTATATGACTCGAGGTCTGTGAAACGCCAAGAACAAGAAAGGAAAAAATAACAAAAAAGAGTATGTTATATCATGATCTGTTCATTGATTTACTCATTTTGACCTGTCGAAATTGGCCCAGCCTGCCCTTTAGCCATGAAACATTCACTAACCTAAGGATTGATGTAAGTTGTACTATGTAATAGGATGACAATGTGTCCTGGTGATAGCAATAAAACAGTCTAAGGCACTCATATTAGGATTTTAACTATAAAAATGTTTTGATCTATACTACTTTTCATTCAGATTCTAAATACATATTACACATCAGAAATTTAAGAAATCATGTCCAAATTCGCATGAAGAGTCAAATACATTTGGGACAAAGGGGTAAAGTAGCGATCTTTCCTGCCACTAGCTCCCCCCTTCCCCCAAAAAAAAAATCTAAAGAAAAGAAGAAGATAATCACATTAGATGAAATTAATATCCGTAGAATCAAACCTAAAACCAAATGAGAAATAAAGGGAGTTACATCAAATGCTTAGCAAAATCGGCATATAACCCCACGTCGCAAATGTAAAAGGAAATAACTGGTCAAATGAACAAATTTCATCTTTAAGAATGCACTTTAGCAACCAGTTCAATGATTGATGTTAACGGCGACCAAATGTAACGATACAAATCAAAGTGTGACTATATAGGAAACGGATTTACACATACATACGGATAAATGAAGTGGAGTCAGGAAGGCGAAAGAACCTAGAAGTGGAAAAATGTTGAGAGTTGCCAATTGAGATTGAGAGAATTTCAACTTCAAAGAGTTTAAATACTATGCATTGATATTTAAAAAATATTTACACAATCAGGTCAGTTATTAGGTAATTACATGTAAATATCTTGGTATGTATTGCTCCTAATTGGGTAATCCGGCTAAAATGGTAAGCAACCTGCTATCACACGTTAACGTTCACTAATAGTATCTTTTAGGGGCGGCGGTAGTGTATTGTTTCAGTAGCTTTTGCTTAGACCTTACTTTATATTAGAAAATTCATTAAATATATATAAATATTTAATTGCGAACGCAATAACTAAACAAGCAGTGAGTTTAGTGACAGGTTCAGAACCCATAAATTTCAAATTCTAGCTCAACCTTTGGTATCTTTACACAATCCGTGTATATAACTTAAATCCAAAAGTAAAAGAAAATGTGAAATTAACCACATTGGATGAATTATTATACGACGAACTAAGCCCTAAAATCAAACTACAAATACTTGTACTGAGTCTAAAATTCTTCTGCAAAAGGAAATTAGTAAAATGAAGGAAACCGAGATGATCGCATGCATAGCAAAATCAGCCAATAAAAATAAAAATGGAAATGCAATGAACAACTTTCTTGATAAAGAAGAAAATATTTGAGCTGCCAAATCAGGATCAACAGTAATTAATTACCAGAACCAAATGTAAATATACAACAGAAGTGAAATTTATACATACATACATACAGGTGAAGGAACCTGGCAATGATAGTGAATTTCAAGAGCTGAGAATTGAGAGACTTTGTATTTCAAGTGTAAAAAAGAAAGAGGCGCGAAATGGTCTTCCCAAGTACTTGACATATAGTTGATGAATGAAACAAGGCAATAACAACCTGAACTCACTCTACTTTTCTTTCGCATGTTATATTTTATTTATTTTTAAAGCCTATAAAATATTCCACGGACTTATACTCACATTTTCCTATTATATGGAATTATTATAAGAAAATAAATTTTCATTTGACCATTTTTCACTTCTTCTTTTTTTGAGTCTAGAGTTTACCATAAATAGTCTTTCTTTTGGTAGAGGTAAAGTCTGCGTATATACTATTCTCCACAAATGTTAAAATAGTACGAGCTAACCATATCTCGGACTCGTAATGAAAAATAACCAGAATTTGTAAAGTCATTGAATAATAGCCACTATTTTCCTGCAATACGAAAAGTTCCAGCATAATATACCGGAGATTGGAGTAGATGTATATGAATTTTTCAGCATATTATGGGAACTCCAGCATATTATAAAATTTTACATGTAAAAAATTCGATCTCCGGCATATTATGCTGGAAAATTTTCCGAATTTTGAAAAGTTCTTTTTCTAAATTTATCTTTATATGAAAAGTAGCTAAATTTCTATTATTACTTTTGAAATTATGGCGCTTTTCAATTACCACTTTTAGATCTTGCTATTTTTGAAATTTTCCCTCTGCAAACTTACTCTTGGGTTTGTCATTATTATTATTGTTGTTGTGTTTATATTTCAAAATTGAAATGATGTTTGTCTTTTATTAAATTAATTTTGCAATCATTTACGGAGTTGAAGATACAATTTGAAGGCAATTTTTATAAGTTTTAAAATGGAGACTTATTTGTCGATTTATATTTTATTCTTAACCCGGTAATTTTATAAATGATGAGTAATATTTTTGTAGCCTCTGAAATGTAAGTTTAGATTTAAGTAGGAGCTAGCACTATCACAAATTCACAATGTAACAAAACTTTATCTACACTTTGTGCAGTAATTTCCCTTAATTCATGATTAAACAAAGATAAATTGATATAATTTGGTACTCGTGATAGAGTGTGAAAGTATTTTATTTTTTTCCAACCAGTATAATGTGTGAGGTAACCATTGTATTTATGTGAAATTTATAAATTACTACCATAATAAAATACTTTAGAAAATTCAAATACTAGTAATGAGTTAGTCAACTTGTATTGAAAAAAGTCCCAATATAATGCCTTAACAATGAAAATTAGGAAAGTTTTTTTGGACGTTTCTTTTTAATTTTATTATTTGCTTCTAGCTTTTGTTGCTGGAAATTACAATAATAATCTCAATAATATTAAATTGGAAAAATGTTGTTGCTAAAATACAAGGGAGAGACAAATCCTTCTAAGTGTAGAGTTTTGATTAATTGAATTGGATCTCACAAGGAATACCGTGGGAATATTTCCAGCTAAGATTGCAGTGAAACAAGTTTTTTGTGAAGCCTTTTGTCTTAGTTATCTAACACTGGTTTTATTTAAACGTAGTAAATTATTTGACACCCTTTCACCAATAAATTATTTTATAAAACTTTAACAACATTCACAAATTCAAATTCATAATTAATAACTCTTCTTTCAATTAAAATTGAGAAATTTCCTATCTTCTTATTTCTAATAAACTTAGACATAAATGTGTTTTAAATGCCCGACCCAAGTCAAGAAACTATGCCAAAGGTCCTAATAAATCATAATTCGAGATTTAAAAAATTTCAACCACAAAATGCTTCATTTTTATTTCGGTTATAGGTGTAACCAACCTACTATTAAAGATATGATAAAAATATAACAATAGAACAACATAATACACCTAATGAAGAATCTCACACCAATAAGCTACGTCTAAAAATCGAAGCGGATCGAGTTCAACTTGTAAGATTTCGAATACAAGTAAATACAAAGTAATGTTTTCTTTAGCAAAATAACTTCACAACATATACATCAATATTTGACTTAAGCTTAACCACTACAAGTAGGGGTGGATATACTTTGGGCAAATCCGAAATCCAAATCGAAATTCGAATTTCTTGAATTTTTGGCTCACAGATTGGATTTTGGATTTAATTTTTAAAATTTTGAATTTCGGATAGGATATTGGATTTGGTACTTCGAATTTTTGGATATCCAAAGATGCGAAATTCTTATACTTTATATTTAGTTCATTATACATATGTCAATAGTAATAAGTTCAATACCCTACGCATTAGATATTATCAATATATTCAATATTAATTACTAAGTTATTATGAGAATACTTTCTACTTGGACATGGTTTTACTATTTATACTTCTTATCTGTTGTATTAACGTCTCTACTGTATTTTTTTATATAATAATTTCATTGCTTTAATATTTCATTTAGATGATTGCGATGAAAATGAAGAACTTTTCACAGTTTAATATGAGTACTTCATTTGGATATTTATTTTTTTTAAAAGAAGAAACATCTCAAGTATAAGTTCAAAATCGAAAATTTAAAATATCCAAACCGATTAATCCTAAACCGAACTTAAAAATCTGATCCAATCCGAACTTATTTGAATTGTCATTTTGTCAATTCGAAAACTGAAAATCCAAATCGAAATTTCATATGCGATCCGTACTGCCTGAACGCCCACCCCTAACTACAAGGACAATCTATATAATTACTTTCCATTTTAATAGCTTTTTTCACAAGAATTTGAATTGCGTTAAGCTTCCCTATGGTATATACTATTTTATGAGACGAGATCGACAGAATCGGTATCTTTGGCTCAAATTTTATACTATTTATTTTTATAAAATTCATTTAATATGTACAAATTATAATTTTAAACCCCAATAACTTTAAAAAGTGAGAATCTAGAAGTATAAACTTCGAATTATGAATTCGTCTATGAATATAAATCAGTACTGCATGCAATATTAGGATTTGTTGGTATTGGTGATGATAATGATGGTTTCGATGATATGAACAAGAAGAGGCCACGCAGTTGAGTTAAAATGTAGTGGCTACATTTGATTATATCTAAGAGAAAAGGTTTATATATTATCAGATAGACTGGGCTTCAGACAACTTAGGCTTTAAAATTGACTAATAGATGGATGAACATTTTGGCCTTACTGAAGGGAATTAAAGGCCACAATCTAGAAGCTTTCAGAAATAGCTATTTTATAGCATGTAAATATTATTTTTTATTATATGTAATTATCTAGATGATAGTTATACAATAAGTACTAGAATAGAGCCACACGACATAGTTAATTATTAGATAGATTTTATTTTTTTCTTATATAAAAGGTAGAGTTGTGCATATCATATACACGTCGATATACATGGAAGAAAATTCTCTAAATCTTCTCAATTCTATATGGTATCAGAGCAAGTTTAATATGCTTATTGCATTTTGAAATCAAGTTTCTTTTTTCTTTCATTTCTCTTCCTCAATAATGGGTAATGTCCTTTCACCTGCCGATGTTGTAGTAGCAACTACCACCACTTCAATTTCTTCTATATTTGTTGTATCTGAAATAAATTTATAGTAGATTTTGTTCATGCCTACTGCCTTCACCTTTTTTATTATCCAAGGACGAACCTAGTATCTTAAGTCTTTGACGATAAGAGCTATAGAGGCTAGAGGAGAGCAGTTGTTATAGCTTTATCATAAAGAACAAACTAGGGTTCATTGATGGAACCCTAGCTATTCCCAGTGCACATTCTGGTCTTCAAAAGGTTTGGTTCCGATGTAATCATGGTTACTCATTTCCATGTCAAATAAAATTATTGAGAGTGTGTTATACTCAAAAAGTGCTAAAGATATATAGGGTGATTTAGAGTATGGATTTCTTCAGGATGCTGGACAGATGAAGATGATTCAGACAATGAGAACTGCTTCATGGCAAAAGGAGAAACTAGCGAGGTAAGACCTTATGACTGTGAAAGATGCAATGAACTACAAGACATTTTTGACTCCACCCTAAAGGAGTCTCAAAAGACGATGAATGAACTCAAGATATTCACCAAGGAAGTCAAAGACTGGAAACTCGAACATAAAGTATGTGAAATTGAAAAGAATGTACTTCAAGAAGAGATTGAGGAATTGCAAATGCAGTTTAATAGCTTGCGCAAATCCACCAGTCACAACTTTGTTAGGTCAAACCAGACGACTTACAAGTCAACTGGAAAAGAAGTAATCAGAACTAGATCGACTAGTCGATCGAACTAGTCGACTTACAAGTCAACTGGAAACGAATCAGCAAATCCTACTACTGCTAATTCCAACTCGTATAAAAGACTTGAAAATAGGTCCGGGATTAACACTAACTTACCAGGACCCAAGCAAGCTTGGGTACCTAAAAGAAAGTAATATTTTTGTATTGCAAGAACACCATAGAGTAAAGCGCAAAGGAAAATGGTATCTAGATAGTTCGTGTTCCAATCAAATAACAGGTGACAAAAGCATGTTTAAGGAAGTTACAAAGATGGATGGAGGAAGTGTAAAATTCGGAGACGATTCACGAGGCAAAATAGTTGGCACTGGAACTATTCCTTTCAACAACAGCTGTTATATCATTGAAGTATATATGGTTGATAGATTAAATTATAATCTTCTCAGTATAAGTCAACTCTACGACTTAGGATATGAGGTAAAATTTTAAGAGAACTAGATGTTCCATCGAAGATGAATCAGGTAAAATAATTTTTCATGGAAAAAGGTACGAAAATGTTTATATACTTGATGGCTTCAAAAATATAGATGGTAACATATGCCTAACCTCTATGTATGATGATCCCTGGTTGTGGCATAGACGTCTTGGTCATGCTAGCATGTATCTAATTGTGAAGTTATACAAACATGATTTAGTCATTAGATTACCCAAATTGAACTTTTCTAGAACTCACATTTTTTATGCATGTCAGATGGGTAGAAAACTAGAAACTCTTTAAAAATAAAGACATAGTATCTACCTGAGTACCCTTGCAATTACTTCATATGGATTTGTTTGGACACAACTAGAACTGCTGGCATAGGAGGTAAGAAATATGCTTTTGTTTTTGTTGATGACTTTTCATTCTTCACTTGGGTGATTTTTCTGTCTCACAAAGATGAAGCCTTAAGAAACTTTGAAGTCTTAAGGAAAAGTATTGAAGGAAAAAAGGGCTATCCTATCTTCATAATCCAAAGTGATCATGGAGGCGAGTTTGAAAGCAAGGCGTTTGAAGATTTTTGTAATGATCAAGGGTATAGTCGTAACTTCTCTGCTCCTCGTTCACTTCAACAAAACAGATTTGTGGAAAGAAAAAATAGAACTCTTCAAGGCATGGCAAGAACCATGCTTCTAGAACATTCTCTGCCAAAATCATTTATGGGCTGAAGGTGTGAGTACTGCATGACACATTCTAAATCGATGTCTCGTAAGGCCCATTCTGTGAAAGACTCTGCATGAACTCTGGAAAGGTAAGCGTCCTAACATCAGTTACTTGCATCCATTTGCAAGTGTGTTTCATTCATAACAACGGTAAGGAAAATCTTGGAAAATTTGATCCACGAAGTGACGAAGGTATTTTTCTTGGTTATTTTTTAAATAGTAGATCATTTAGAGTATTTAATAAACATACTTTGTGTGTTGAAGAATAAGTTCATGTCATTTTTGATGAAAAAAATCCCATGGTCGAGAAAGGTATCAATGCAGGTAACGAAGATTAAACTCAAGATGTTCATGACAAAGGAAAATCACAGGAGTCAGCTAGTCTTACAGAAGTAGCCAAGTCGACTGAACTAGTTAGCAACAACACTCCAGAACATCTTGGAGTCGACTACTAGCATTTTTCGACTACATGAGTGGAGAAATGAATCAGAATATCCACAAAAATATATCATAAGGGATCCAAACGAAGGTATAAAGACCACGAATGCTCTAAAAAAGAAAGAAAATATTGCTCTGATCTCTCAAATAGAGCCAAAAAAGGTAGAGGAAGTGATGAAGGACTCAAGATGGGTGAAAGCCATGGAAGAGGAATTAGATAAATTTAGCAAGAACCAAGTGTGAAAGCTGACCCCAACCTAAAAATGTGTCCGTCATCGGAACAAAATGGGTGTACAGAAATAAATTAAAAGAAGAAGGACATGTCATAAGGAATAAGGCTAGACTAGTCGCTCAAGGCTATTCACAACAAGAAGGAGTTGACTACGATGAAACCTTTGCTCCAGCAACCCGATTACAGTCTATACGAATCCTGCTAGCTTATACATCATTTGAAGGATTCTGATTATTTCAAATGGATGTCAAATGCGCTTTTCTAAATGGATTCATCGAAGAGGAAATTTTTGTGAAACAACCTCCAGGCTTTGAAGATTCAAAATTTCTTATCATGTGTACAAGCTCACTAAGGTCTTATACGGATTGAAACATGCTCCATGTGTTTGGTGTGACAGGTTATGTACCTTTCTTGTTGATCATGGGTTCACCAGAGGTAAAATTGATACTACTTTATTCGTTAAATGATCAACAGAAGATAATCTCATCATTTAAATTTTTGTTGATGATATTATTTTTGGTAGTGCTAACTCTTTTATGTGTAAGGAATTTGCAAACCTCATGCAAAGTGAATTCAAAATGAGTATGATGGGTGAACTCACATTTTTTCTTGGGCTTCAAATTCATCAATCTAAAGAGGGAACCTTCATTGTCAAACAAAATATACCAAGAAGTTGATTTAAAAGTTTGGCATGAGCAATGCAAAATCAATTGGGACTCCTATGAGTACGACCAAAACTTTGGATAAAGATGAATAGGGTACTCCTGTTGATGAAACCAAATATAGATGAATGATTGAATCTCTACTATATCTGAACGCTAGTTGACCAAATATTATGTTTAGCGTCTGTAAATGTGCCAGGTTTCAGTCGGCTCTCAATGAGTCACATCTAACAGTTGTAAAAAAATTATTTGATATCTTATTAGTACAGTATCTAATGGATTGTGGTATCATCGCTCTAACTCGTTTAAATTAGAAGGTTTTTCAAATGTAGATTTAGCAGGTGATAAAGAATACACGAAAAGCACGAGTGGCACTTGTCAATTACTGGGAAAGGCCATAATATCATGAAACAATAAAAAGCAAGCATCAATCAGCCTATCGACTACTAAAGCTGAGTACATAGCCATTGGTCAATGTTGTGCATAACTACTATGGATGTCTCATCAATTGGGTGACTATGAACTCTCTTTTATACCTATACAGATCTTTTGTGATAATTCTAGTGCAATTTATCTTTCTAAAAATCATGTGCATCACTCTAAAGCAAAGCATATAGACATTAAACATCATTTTATTAGAGATCATGTTCTTAAAGGTGACATAGAATTAGCTTTTGTTGGTACCTCTGCCCAATTAGCTGATAATTTTACTAAACCACAGTTAGAAGATAGATTTTGTTCGTTACGAGAATCGTTTGGCATTATTTGTCTTTCAAAAAATATTTAGGACCAAAGTGTTAATTTTCAAAAACTTCTCATAATTGTTTTTCAAGACAAAAAATTGTTAGGACCAAGGTGTTATTTTCAAAAAATTCCCATAATAGTTTTTCTTCAGTGCATTAATTACGCTGTCAGTCTTTTCCCTCTCTTTTTAACCAAATTTCCATCAGTTTGCAATCGAAGTTGGAAAGCCAATTATCACATCGCTTCATCTGTCATCTTTTCCTTTTTCGTACGCAACCATCAATTCTCCTTCTTTTAAGTTAGTCTTTTTCTGTCTCTCTATGTCCACCATCTCCCTCAACCTCTACCAACTCGCTTTTTCAACTTTTACCAACCCCCTCTTCTCCCATGGCTAAATCTTCCAAAACCCCCTCTGTTTCAACCAGGAAAACAACTCACTCAAAATCACAACCCTCTTCCATGCCCCCTGAACAAGTAGATTTAGGGTCCGATCATTCCGAAGGCTGTGCCTCTTCTTAATGAGGTTACTCAGAACACTCCAAACCTCTAGGTGACAAAGCCTCCGGAAAGCGTCCCTGTTATACCCCATTTAAACCAGGTCAAATTAGAGTACAACGTATTAGCGATT